>JACXGK010003970.1:0-41351 GCA_016801125.1 Novumbra hubbsi | reverse complement strand
GTCTCCTAACACCCTGCTGTACACAGGTCTGGGGTCAGTGGTCTCCTAACACCCTGCTTTACACAGATCTAAAGCATGTCACACCTAGAGAGAAGATCTCCCAGAGGAGGATGCCGTAGGACCAGACGTCACTGAGGGATGTGTACATGTTGTCAAAGATACTCTCTGGAGCCATCCATTTCACAGGCAGGAAGGTCTGTGGGAGCAGATGGGTCAAACAAAAAGCAGGCAGAACACAGTCAATGCAACGCTGGACCATTGGGAAATATTCAACCTTCACAGACTAAACAACCCGTATGATTCTAGAGAAATACTCACACTGCCTTTGGAGACGTAGTTATTGTCATGCATGATGTCTCTGGCCAGCCCGAAGTCACAGATCTTAACAATCTTCCCCTGAGATAGAAGGACGTTCCTGGCTGCCAGGTCTCTGTGCACACACTGTCAACACAGAGAGAGCCCATCACACACACTGTCAACACAGAGAGAGCCCGATCACACACACTGTCAAAACAGACAGAGCCCAATCACACACACTGTCAACACAGAGAGAGCCCAATCACACACACTGTCAAAACAGAGAGAGCCCAATCACACACACTGTCAAAACAGAGAGAGCCCAATCACACACACTGTCAACACAGAGAGAGCCCAATCACACACACTGTCAAAACAGAGAGAGCCCAATCACACACACTGTCAACACAGAGAGAGCCCAATCACACACACTGTCAACACAGAGAGAGCCCAATCACACACACTTTCAACACAGAGAGAGCCCAATCACACACACTGTTTACACAGAGAGAGCCCAATCACACACACTGTCAACACAGAGACAGCCCAACCCCTCGCAGCACAAAGAAAACAAGTTCTGGCTTTGAAATTCTCCCGATTCTCCCTATGTCAACAGGCCAGTCTAAGACATGGCCTTGACTGGCCACTCCTGCATAATAACTATGATGGAGGCCTGCATGAGGAGCTTATAGCTGCTTTCCACCCAGTGTAATTCCAGCCCTCTGGGTGTTTCTATATAAAGACCTGGCCTGGTCTCCTGAGCACCGAGCTCAGCCTTCACAGGGCCGCTTATCACCCAACCCCTGAATTTAGCCAACCTCTTGGCTTTCGCAGCTGTCATCAAGCACAACGGCAGCCCGCAACCTGCCTGCCGTCATTACCGTGGTCAGCCCCGGAACGTACCGGCGGCAGGGTTGACGTGGTAACCGACCCACTCCCTCTTGGGCACCAACCAGCGAGGACAGAACCGTCTTGCTAAGCCCGTGAAAGAAATGTGGCCTCCGTTTCCTTCCGCAAGTCGGTAAGTCGGGATGTTGAGTTTAACTATGGCATCGTAGGCTCACCCCGGGCATCTACAGTCTAGCTCCTCGACGGCCGGGCTTGCTGTTGTATTCCATGAGGTTGGTATTCTCCAGCCTACCGCCCTGAGCTGACCTCGCATTGTCACCGTCCCTGATCTCACAGCCTTTGGCGCCACTCACGTTCTTAGAGGACAGGAACTCCATGCCTCGGGCCACCTGGTAGGTAAAGCTGAGAAGGTCTAAGGTGCTGAGGCCCTCGCTTCCATCATCTGACAGTAGGCTGTCCATCTCGTTCTCTGGACCGGGGAAACAAGGGCACGTGTACATTTAGCTTCCGTGGAGAAAAAGAAACGTGTGTTTGCACTGCACATTTATGCACACGTAAATATAGCGCTGGCGACACACGGCTTTTCCTAATGGCAGGGAGAACTAGACGTTATTATGTGCTACAATTACCCTATCTATGTAATTACAGCCCTGCCGGGACCAACACACTAAGGAGGGTGGACCCCTCGAAATGCACAACCGCCGCTGACTCAAACCCTGCTCCCCGGCCAACCGAGTCAAGCTGCCAGAGAGAAGGGGCGCGGCTGTCGGTCGGCGTACTCACCCCCCTTCTGTGACGGCGGGTGGTCGTACTCGGACCTCTGGATGTCGGAGTACTTGGAGGCGTCATTCATCTCCAGCATGGGTACGTACTGCGTGGTGTCTGCCTGCTTCATGTCCATGTAGTCCCCTTTGCCCGCCTCGAAGGACAGGATCACATAGCTGCACGGAGACAAGAGGTCCATGACAACCACATCCAACCTAATCGGTCGCTCTCGTGGAGAACTGGAATGTGGGACAAGGCAACAAGAAAAGAATTGCACACCAACACAGCGTGTGTGTGTGTGTGTGTGTGGAACCGGGTGAATACGAGGACCCCCCATATTTGACCCAGTGACTGTCGAACGGTGGCGTCAAGCTGCGCACGGAGGCTGGGTGTGGTTGTCAGCGGTGGTGGAGATTCAGTCATGGTGTGGTTGTCAGCGGTGGTGGAGATTCAGTCATGGTGTGGTCGTCAGCGGTGGTGGAGATTCAGTCGTGGTGTGGTTGTCAGCGGTGGTGGAGATTCAGTCATGGTGTGGTTGTCAGCGGTGGTGGAGATTCAGTCATGGTGTGGTTGTCAGCGGTGGTGGAGATTCAGTCATGGTGTGGTTGTCAGCGGTGGTGGAGATTCAGTCATGGTGTGGTTGTCAGCGGTGGTGGTGGTGGAGCATCAGCCATGGTGTGGTTGTCAGTGGTGGTGGTGGTGGAGATTCAGTCATGGTGTGCTCCAACTCTGAGCTGCGGTCATTGTGAGTCATCCGTCAACACAGAATGGCAGAGCGGCCAGGCACGGCCTAGTGCTTCCCCCTCCGCTCGTCTGGACGGAGACCATTAACAGGTACAACACGGGGGGGGGGGGGGGTAATGCAATGAGGATGAAAGCCGAGCACCACTTCAGGCACTGATTTGATTAGGGAAAGACACCAGGTGACTTCCTCTTCCATTAGGAAGACCGCCGAAGGTTGGCGTTGCGTCACTGACGACGCTAAGTAGAGGCTGCGTCAGAGAGCAACTAAATGGGCAACAAAGGAGCAGCGTGTGTGTGTGAGTGGCATTGTGTGTATGTTTTGGGAGACGTTTCCATGGCTTTTACACACTTGGCTCCCCAAAGCTCACTGATATATTTCAGTGGAGGGGTTTTAGTGCATGGTTGTTATTCCACACTACGCATCAAGGCCCCCGGCCGGCAGATGAGCAGTTTAACTTTATTTCAAGGATACATTTTTCTAATCCGTTTTTTTATTCCTAGAACCGACAGCAGCACCTGTCAAACCGACTTGTTTTCTTTACATTGCATATCACAGCAATTTGACCAGCCTCTAATATCTAATTATAATATCTAGATGTGTTTTGAATGGGCAACAGCCCCAGTATAAGGTGAAGTTTTGGCAGATAGCTGGCCACATCTCTGGTAAGTGAGTGAATTAAACTAAACGTACATTTCAGTCCATCATTTGAACAGGACTATTATTAAAGAATGTTAGTTATTTAAGTGTTTCTCCAGTATGTCAGCTAATCTAATGTATGATTAAGACAAGATGTTTGGTTTGTTTTTATTCTAGTTAATCTGTACACTAACTTGATTGGTTCCAAGATTTGTATAGCATCTGTCTGTATAAGAATTGAATTAAGGAAGTTATGATCATTTTTATTATTATTACATCAATGCACACTAGACATAAATGCTCCCAGGCTGACGATGAGCAAAGCCTTTGCAGTGTGTTTTCAGGTTATTTCTTAAATTGCTCAGCAGGAATCCTGCTTTGCCATTTATATTAGAACAGCTTAATTCATGGCATAAAACGACACTTGCCGCTCAAAGTGGAAGCTGCACCTGTTTACTTATGAATTTAGGAGGGGCTCCTTTGAAATCCGGGCCAATGCTACCAGAATAATAATGACTGAACTACATGTCTTTACCTCCTGCTGCTCTCGTCTGCAGGGTTGATGCCAAAGATATCCAGATCTTTCTTGGTCTTCTCCGAGTGCAGGTTGAGGAAGTTCTCTCGGTTCTTGTGCAGATAGTTGACCAGGTCCCCGTAGAAACAGTACTCTGTGATGATGTAGGTGGGGCCTGCAGGGCAACGGAGCCCAGAGATAGAGAGCCAGGCGTCAGTCTGCTGGCTAATCTTATCAGGACCTCGTAAAACGCTAAAAAGAGGCCTTCACCGTCTCACAAAACACCTACTAAAACAGTGCCGCAAAACATAAGCTCCAAGAGGAGTAGCAACCGCCCTCCTTGGCTGTTAAAGTGCTACTTGTGTGGGGGTACGTGTGTGTGCGAGTGTAGTCACCTGACTTGGTGCAGGCCCCCAGCAGGTTGACGATGTTGAGATGAGGGCCCAGGTGAGTCATGATCTTCAGCTCTGACATCAGGGCCTGTTTCTCACTGGAGCGGGCTGTGGCTGCGCAGGGGAAGATCACTCAACC
This sequence comes from Novumbra hubbsi, assembly GCA_016801125.1. Taxonomy (NCBI): domain Eukaryota; kingdom Metazoa; phylum Chordata; class Actinopteri; order Esociformes; family Umbridae; genus Novumbra; species Novumbra hubbsi. Next base: position 37,014 of record JACXGK010003970.1, on the reverse strand, counting down.
AATCAACCACACTGCTATTGGACCGTAACAAACACACCGACACACACAGCATCCATCAGGGACTGTCGCGGTTCCATTCATCACAATGTAGGGTGGCGTTGAGACTGAGGAGTTCCAGCACACTGCTCTCCAGGCCATATCCTCAGCCTGTAATGGGGCTGTTGATAGCCCTCAGTCTGTATGAGTGTCTATGGTCTACCCTATAGATGCCCGTGTCCAGAGCTGGTTGTCTCTAGAGATCACTGGCTCTACGTCTGTCCTTGGTCAACTCTATAGCTGCCCGTCTACAAAGATGCCTGTCTCTGGACATGCATGTGGTCAACTCACGTTTGAGCATCTTCACAGCCACCTTCATGACGGGCTGGGAGCGGCTGAGTCCGTACGCAGTTCCCTCCACCACCTTCCCAAAGGCCCCAGAGCCCAGGACACGACCTGCAGACACACCCAGAAACAGGAGACCCACCAGTTAACACAAAGGGTTAACAAGCACCCAAATCATAGACAGGCCAAAAAAACAGATAAACACACACACATGTGCAAATACACACGTCTGCCTCTGCCCTGTCATCTACAACCTCCCAGATCCCCAGTGGGGGACTTCCTCTTTGATCAGTGAGTCACCGGCCAGGCCCAGGCAGCCCACCCCAGCCTCTCTACCAGCCAGACCAGATGGCCTTATCATATGATCAAAGACCACAGGGAGACATCCAGACCACAGGCTAGGCACAACACGACCGCCAGACCTTGGCGACGCGACGCCGACCACAACACGACCACGTGGATGTGACACTGTGACCGCAACACGACCACCGTACGACAACTAGAGGGAGAAAGAGCAGAGCGGTCGGCCTACCCAGGACCAGGCCATCGCGGGAGAACTCCCATCTGGAGTCGTAGGGCAGCTGCATGGGGTCCACGTAGATGTACTCATGACCGTCAGGGCTCACCGACTCAATCACTCTCCAACGGATCTCATAGCGAGGCTTCTGCAGGACAGAGGGCACGCACACAGGTGAACACATTGTGAATATAGGACAGACCGGATAAGATCAATGCAATGAGTCAATAAGTGGCTGAGAAAGGCTGAGTGAATGGGTTGAGTCGGGGTGAGTGAACAAGAGAGGCTTAGCACGTGTGAGACGCAATGCTTGGCAGCGCTACCTGTTTCCAGATAATGATGAGGACAATGAGTGAGATGATGACAATGACCAGCAGGACCAGGACAGCAGCCGCTACGGTCAGCTCAGAACCACGGCCTGTTCAGGAGAACCACCACACACATGAGATGGAGAGCGGAACAGGGTGAGGTCAGTGTGAGCCGGTGCCCTAGCCGGATGGGTTCCCCCGGAACACTTAAGCCACGGTCCAAAATTAAGCACCGCATTAATCCAAATGCCCTGTTTAATTAGTGCATTACAGCATGGAGCCTCGCACCTGATTGGCCAGGCCAGTGGGGGGGGGGGGGGGTTACCCAGACCAAAAGGTGTGTGGAAGGGATTGGGGAGTGAAAAAAGAACACAGCTGGAGAGACCAAATGGTGAAAGCTCCCGGTGAATCACTTTTCACAGTAAGAGTCTACCAGGGTAAAGCACACCAGCAGAGTGAAGGCTTGGGATCAGCTGTCCCACACACAGACATGTTACCGGACAGCTGCCTCAGCACTGTCAGGCCAGCACGAACAGCACACTTCCACGTGTCACAAAATGGAAGGGATTAGGTAGTAAAATGACAGGTTATAGAAAACACGTACTGTCTTAGACAATCTGTCCCTTATAGACGCTGTGAAGTAATTCGCCAGGATCTTCCAGCCATGTTGATGTTTTAACTGTCATTGGAGTGACAGGGCGCTTGTCTCACCTACTGACACCAGCTTCACCTCCCTGCTGACGGTGGCCATCTCGTTCCTGGCCAGGCAGCGCACGGCCAGGGTGTTATCCAGCCGCCCGAAGATCACCTGACTCTCCAGCAGGTTGTCTTGGTCGACATGCGTTTCCACGGTGATCTCTGTGTTGTTAGTCGGCAGGGGCAACCACTGGGACGAATCGTTGGCACATCTGGACGGGTTCAGAAGGGTACAGACATCAGGCCTCAAACCATGAGACTCTCACCATTAGGAATGGCCATGGGACTGCACGTGTACGTCACCTCCGTTGGCTAACGAGAAAAGTGAGAATGGGGGGATCCTTACAGTTTGATGTTCCTGCAGATCAGCCAGTCCACCTGAGGAGTGGGCATGCCCCCGGCAATACACACTACGGACTGACCAGAGGCTGAGCCTTGGTGGAGGTCCATCAGGTTCATAATGACTGCAGGCACTGGACACAGGGAGTGACAACAGGGTCACACAATAATACGGATAGAGACAGAGAGAGAGAGAAAGAGAGAAAGAGAAAGAGACAGAGAGAGAGAAAGAGATAGAGGGGGGTGTTATGGCATCCCTGGTGTCAATGGGAGGAGCCAGCGACATCAAGGCAAATCCAAATTGAGGGGTTGGAGCATAACTCTGTCTCACCTTTGACCTGAAGGCTAAAGCTGTGACTGCGCGTCTGGTTTCCATTGTGCACGGTGATGGTGTAGTTCCCACAGTCCTCCTCCTTGGCCCGGATCAGGGTCAGAACACTCAGGTACCTGCCAAACATGTCAGGTTCCAAACTCACATGTGTGCTGTAACCACAGACGCGTTCCTCTAAAACATCTCAGTGCAACTAGCAGACCCTAATAACAGACCTCTAAACATCCTAAAGAGGTGAACTAGAAACCTGTTATTAGCCACAGAGTGTATTCTACTAGCCAATGAGCCAGTCCACAAATACTGCAGTGCTTCTAAGCGTTGGGGAAGGACGTCTTTCTCACCTGGTCTCGCTGACCTGCCGGAGGGTGGTGGTTATCTCAGCTGCCACGTCGTTGAGGGGGTGGCCATCTTTGAGCCATGTGACCTGGACGCTGGGGAAGGAGTCGATTTCTGCTTGGAACTCTCTGACTTCGTCCAGCTCTGCTGACTCCTGGGAGATGAACTTTGGGTGGAGTGACACAAATGGCCTCTCTGTCCAGATAGGGGTGGAGGGAGCCAAGATTACAATGTATACAGATGTACATAAAGATGACAGCCCGTTCAAACAATCTAGCAGTTGAAGAAAGACCGCAGCTACACTTCCGGGAAACATAGACAACCCTCTGTATGATTACATGGTTTCGTTTGAAACTATCAGAACCATTTCTCGATTTGGCACTGCTGAATAACCCTTTAGAAATGTGTTCCTGAATGAGAGAGTAAGTTCTTCGTTACACACTTAGCAAGTGAAATCCCCTTGTCACCCGATCGTGGGTAATGACTGCGTACCATAGACACTGATGGTCAGCTCCTTGGTCTGACTCTCGTTGCTGATGATGTCAGTGATCGAGCAGGCGTAGACGCCCCCGTCTTTGGCCGTGGCGTGCGGGATGGTCAGGGTGTACTCAATCTCCTGGTCCCTCTTGTTCTCCCTCACCGACTTCGAGCCACGGTTCGCCTGACAAGCACGGCACGTATTCACAGTCGATCGGGCGGTATTACATGTCAAACGAGTCAGTGGTTGTGCTCTCCGGAGAGGCCTTGTGGGCCGCTGCTTACCAGTTTCCCAGGGTACTTCCAGTGATCATCCAGGATCACCGAGCCTATGGCCACACAGGTCACAATGATGGTGTCTCCCACCAGGAGGGCGGTCTTCTGGGCCTTCAGCTCCACCCGCAGGCCCACTCCTTCCGGCCAGCCGTGAACAATGTACTCCTCGCTGAAGTGCTCCTCGCCGTCAACGACAGTCTTGCAGACGTAGGTTCCCGCGTGGAAGAGCCCCAGCGCGCCCCTCTTGCTGTCGTAAGCCAGGATGGGCACGGTCTGCGCCGTGTCCACGTTGATCAGGGTCACGTTGGTGGCGGGGTCCGACACGAGGCACTGGATCGCCATCTCGTCTTGGCCGCTCAGGGCGTGATTGAAGTATGGCGGTGGGGGCACGAAGGGCACCCCTGGGTCTGGGCGGGGTGAGGAGAGGGAGAGTCACGGCCAAGACCTACGAACGTCAGACTTGGCCTAACACCGGAGGGCTTCCCTCTACGCACCTGGCACGTAGATGTAGATGCTGCTTTCGTCGTCGGTGGAGTTTCCGTTGTTGTAGAAGCAGCTGTAGAAGCCGGTGTGTGCTGCCGTGGCGTTGTCCACTGTAACCGAGGTGACGAACAAGCCGCTGTTGTCCTCCTCACTCTGTTCGGGTGCGTAGATGGGCGTGTCCCAGGCCAGCTCGGCCTCGCCCCTGCAGATCAGGGTGAAGGCGGTGTGAAGGGGCACAACCATCTCCTCTCCCTGGGGGAACAGCACTGGCGCGGAAACGGGCTGGAACATGTCTAGACCCGAGGCTGAAAGACCCACACAGTTAGATGTAACTAGATACTGCAGAGATACTGATGCGTTCCCTCGCTTGGTTTGGGCTCTGCTTACCTTTCACTTTGAGGGTGAAGGAGAACTGGGCCGTGTGTGGGCTGCTGAGGACAACAATGGTGTAGTTACCACTGTCCTTCTCTAGGGGCTGCCGAAGAGTCAGAGTGCCCAGATACCTGAGAGACGGACAGAGAAGCACATTGCTCAGCCTGGCTCACAGAGCTCCACAAAAACAGACAAATAAACCAGTTTTGCAGTGAGAACAGGGATCTCACCGGTTGCCCTCCGGGTGGCTGGTCTTAGTGAGTAGGTAGCTGTTCTCAATGACAGCTACACCGTCCTTCAGCCAGGTGACTTCAGGGGCTGGGAATGCTTCAATAGCAATGGTGAACTCTGTCTCCTCCATCACACTGACAAACTCCACTGCTCCAATCCCCCTGTGGTCCAACTTAACAAAGGAGCTCTCCCCTACAAATAAAAAGGGTGGATAATGAAATGGGCCAAAGAAAGAAGGAGCGATGGAAAGGAGTGGTAGAGGAAGACGGATGAGAGAAACAGGAAAGGGATAAAAATGGAAAATAAAAGTCAAAATGTGCTGAAGCCATCCCATACAGAGGCTGATGACAATGAAAGCAGTGGTTGCCCCCCCCCCCCCTGCCCTGCAGAGACGACCACAGGCCTTCCATCTCACTCCCCAGACAGAGATGGACAGGAGGAATTCACTCAATGCCTTAATGTCATTTCCAGGAAACTACTTTAAAAGACCAAAAGTATTCAAATCAAAATGTCTTACAAAATTCCCATGTCGGTTCAGCTTTAACAAATCCACCACTAAGTGTAACTTGTAGCAATGAGAAATGTTGAAAGAAAGCCAAAGACTTGACAGTAGAAATCTGCTTTGGCTGGCAACAGACATTGCGTATATTAATGTTTCAAAAAGGAGTTAACGGGATTGGCCATAAGAAGACGTGAGTGTACCAAAAACTGTGACCGACACCCGGTTGGCTCTGATCTTTCCGGTGAGGGAGTTGGCGATGAAGCACTCGTACACCCCACTGTCCTGAGAGGAGGCTGCTGGGATACTGAGTACGTAAACCACTCTGTCAGGCAGAGTCTGCTTCATCTGGATTGCATCCATACCCTAGAAAGAGAAAAACAAGAAGATGGGATATTAAACCCTATAGTCACAACCCTATAGATGCCTATACACATATCTAAAAAACCCAAAGTCTCTATGCTTCGCCACCTTTCCTGGCCTGAAGAGTTAAATTCTGTCAGAGAATGTTTCTACAGGTCTTTGTAAGCTGATGGTTAAAACACGTGCTGGTCCACAGGAGATAAATCAGGATCACAGAGCCTTTAAAAGCATGTAATTGCAACTGAGACCTAAACCAGGAGTCAGGAATTCTGCGCTCTTCTTAGTGGAACTGTCTCTGGAAAAGGACTTAGAGGAATGCCACCACTAAAACAGACTCTGTCACAATGTGCTGTAGGGATAGCCGCACAGCGCACTTACACACACACACACACACACACGCATGCGTCCTTTACCCTCACTATCAACGTCAACATACATTATCTAAATGAAGTATGACCATACACATGAATGGACACCACCCTCATTAATTCACAAAGCCAATGGTCACACAGACACACACCCTTCTTAAGTTAGGGTCAGGGTAGGTAACGAGGAGGAGGGGCCATATATCTGTTCTACATATCCAGAGGTCACAGAGGTCAAGTGATTTTCTGTCCCTTCCTCGACCCATTTGACACATGTTTAACAAACACCTGTCTTACCGCCTTCCCTCTGTCTGTCTGACTGCCAGAAAATTAGGGTGAACACCTGTCTCACTCGATCCCTCTGTCTGTCTGCCAGAGGGCTGGGGTTTTGGTAGCATGACAGACCCACTCAGCTCCAGCCCTGGTAGTATGTCAGGTCCTGGCTGTGGCCTCTAGATTTCTCTATGTGGCTGGGGCTCACAGCCAGGACCTGACTCTGATTCCGGTTTGTTCTCCCCAATCAGAGACAGCTGTACACTGTTGTCTCTGATTGGGGAACCTATTTATGTGTCGTTTAGTTTTGGATGTTTGTTGGTTCATTGTTTTTCTGTCATGCGTTGCTGTCGGTTACTACCGTCATTTGTGTCGTTTGAACTGTTTTGTTAGCGCACCTGAAGTTTTTCTTAAGTAGCCCTTTGTTTGCTATTTGTTTTTGTTCAGCAATAAAACTTATCGTTTCGCTACAGCTCTGCAGTTGTGTTCGTCCTCCGGAGGTGGCAATCTTGACATAGTAAACCCGGTGCTGAGGTCCAGCTGTACGTAGTGACACATACCCTCATCCACTAAGGCTCATCCGACCCCAGTGTAATATTACACTAACCCCCGCTGAGAAAACACTAACCCCCGCTGAGAAAACACTAACCCCCGCTGAGAAAACACTAACCCCCGTTGAGAAATAACGACAGAGATAGATAACTTTGGATTCTGAGAGAGGTATAAGCAAGGATAGGGAGAAAGAGAATGAGAGAGACACACACAGAGGAGGTCCTTGCCTGTTTCCGGGGGTGGAGCCACTGCTGCTGGTAGGGTAGTCCTAGAGGGGCTACGCAGGTGACGTTGAAGGACTCTCCAAGTCTCACTGCCTCCTCACTGGCCTTCACCTCTACATGGAATTCCTCAACCTCTGCATTACCAACAAGAAGGTAAGAGCCAAGGTCAACTGGGGACCAGACAGTCATCTCAACAGGCCTCGGAAAGGCCAACTGTCACGGCAGGCCCTCATATCACTCCCACAACAACCCTGTGCGGTGATCCCCCAGGGCACACAGGACATGATGACATTTCTCATGCAGTGAGATCACCTCCTTTTTCTCTCTCCCTCAATGCACTGCCTGGGTGTTAACAGCTGGCATTCATTGTGTTTCCCCTTTAGTCCTAATCCTTCTCCAATAGCGTCTATGTATAGATGATGGAATGGACAACCCTTTCTGTATCATATTTACCTGGGACAAAAATGTATATTGATGTCTTGTTTTCCTCATTATCATCTGTATCGTCTTTATATTTGCAGGTGTAATATCCCGTGTGTGCCACGGAAGCGTTGTAGATCGAGAGCGTGGCGGTGTTGTATCCCAGGATATTGTCTGCGTTTTCCGGCAAGGGATCGACCCAGACAACTTGCGCTTTGCCGGTACAGCTGATGTTGAACATGGAATGTGGCTTGACAAAAAACGTATCTTCCGTTGATACAATTGCTGGTGGCGTCCGTCCCCAGGTAACTAATAGAAAACACAAAAGACATGTAATTGGATGTATTATTAGAGACCGATAGTAGAAGGAACCAATCGAAGTGTTATCTAGATTAGATTCGTACCTGATATGAACGCGCATAAGACAATGCCAAGGATGAGACCGTTCCTTATATCATCCATGGTCAAGGACGGTTATTTCAGCTAGAAAAAAAGAAGATAAACAAACATTAAGTTGTTGCGACAAGATAATACCGTCTCCATTACCTAAGTAATTTGGATAACATTATAATCAATATATCGACTGGTACCCTACTGCTACGGCACAGCAGTTAAGCTGACAAGGGTTCTATTATCTCCACATTAAACTGTCACACCAGGTCTAGTAGAGGACACATTGCCAAGTCGCCAAGCTGAGCGGTTGTGATGATTGCTTTGGTTTTGTCTCCGGGGATGTGTGTAAAGACTTTAACACAGTCGAATCAGCGTCGTGGCGCCGATGCCTCTTTTTAGCCAAAGAACTGGTGTTCATTTCAGACAGTTACGTCGCAAGGGGGCGACATAGTACACACTTTAATTGCTGGCTGTAAAGTCTTCAATTTGTTTAGTGTCTTGTAGCCCTTTACAAATAAATAAAAGGGCACAGGATAGGCTACAAACCTGAAACGATGTATTATATACATACAAAGAGGCGCAATATGGTTGGACCAGCAATAGACATCTGTCTGAAGACATTTCGCCCCATTGATATTTGCATTTTTAAATCTGGCCTTTAATTTGAATCTGATCGTTTTAAGGTTTATAGGTTTACACACCTAGGGATATTATTAATCTACCATAAATCAACACAAATTTAAAGCTTTAAAAATAGTAACTAAGTCGCTGTTAATAAACTTGAATTATTTTGTGTGGGTTGAAGTTTGGTATTGCACTGTCCGAAAGAGGTTCACCTGGTCTGGCAGAGTTATCTGTCTAGCGCAGTGGTCTTCAAATCTTACCCTACGAGGTCCGGAGCCTGATAGGTTTCTGTTTAACCTCATCATTAATTGCACCCACCTAAATACGTCTTTAATTAGGGGGTTGCAATGAAAAAAAGAAGTGTAACTGGCTTCGATGTCCAGATTCGAAGACCTCTGGTCTAGGGTGTCCGACGATGCGGCGTTCAAACCCTGGATTCCATGATTGCGCGAGCGGAGAGAGACGCTACTTTAAGGCGATGGACGCTGAGGACTTGGAAACTTGTAGACCTAGGCCTTGTATTAAAGGTTTTTGTCGAATATGATTTCTAACCGAATGTGACTAGCGGAAATGTAACTTCTAATTTCCAAATTCCATTAGATAAATTAAATGTCTCAAAAGACTTTACTAATTTTGTGTTTGTATAGGTTATATACCTAGGACAAATTGTGCCTGGCAAGCCGTATAATGCATCGTTCCTGGAGGAATTTAATTAAGACATCCCTTATTTTAGTGCAAGTGCTGGTTGATCCACTTAAAGACGTTTACGGTTTTCTTTGTAACCATTTTTTTTTTATTAAGGGATTTTCTCTTCCTGCTGGATGTGCAAATGTAGGTATTGTCGGCTAGGCTGTTCATCGCCTTTTCTTACCAAACGCAGCCTACCTACCAAACGCGGCTTTCAGGGAAGAAAACCCGCTTATTGTCACCCGCACTTACAGCATTCATGGTTTTTCAATGGAATATAATAGTTATATATTTTTGTTAATTTCACAGTTAATTTCGTGTACTTTTTAGTAAGTTTATATATATATATATATATATATATATACACATGTATTATTGCATCAGTAAGGAATATGTGTATGTGCATAGGCAAATATAAAAAAAAATTCAATTGCAGGCTACTTATGAATTATTTAATTTGTGGCAATATAGGCCAGAAGTCGGTCGCTTATTTTGTTGTCTGGCGCCACACTGAAATGAAATCCAAACAGAAATCGGGTCTTCTTGATTACTCTCATTTTTGAAGTAAATCCGAAGTATTCAATCTACATTCAAATTCCAACAGCCTGCGCCCAGTATCAGACAGCAAATCAAAATGCCCCAAATTCCATTTAATTCCAAACATTCCAAGCGCAGAAACGAAGACAACTTGAAATCCAATTCCCAATGTGTTTCCCATTAGGTAGCAGGGACGGCAGCAGCATCCCACAATGGAGCCTCAGTCCTCGAGGTGACACATCCAGCTGTGAGGCCGAAATTGAGCGCTTTTATCCAGTCGAGTCAGCGACATCTCTTCGCTCTGCAACTTCAGGAGACCATATGTTGCATGGAAAAGTCAAACTAGTTCGATGCATAATGCATCATGCATCTTTTCATACTCATTCATCTTCAAACTTTAAAGAAGTTAGTTAAAACGATATTAGTCTCAATGAAAAACCCCAAAGTGTGAATAATCCGGAAAGATTAACCTTTGTTTTAGTGAAAATATATTGTGCCATAAAAACGATTGACAATATTCAGAATGTTCACGTAGGACATACCTATAAGCGGTCTGGTCCAGAGTAACTTTTGAATATTTACAGATTTGAAATTCTCTCAGTTAGAAGGCCAACTCTTCTCTGAAAATAAAAGTTAGCAAAAGGAAAAATATTCTGTTTTGCCTGAGATACAAACCTTTTATATTCCCTTAGATTAGGTGCCTTGATTATAAATCCCAGTAAAAGGAAATTTGGACCATAAAAGCGCTCGGGTCGTCTCAGTGAACGCTCCTTTCCGCAATTGCAGTGATATTAGTAATCCTATTGCCACGATCCTTCACTGTGAGAGCTAGCATATGTGCGCCCCTGCGTCTGCGTCTACAGCCGGGCTCACAAATGGGCTTGCGCTACAGCGACCAGTAATTGATTCAATGTTTCAGTCCATCCTTCCCAACTAATCATCTGGCTCAATGTAAATAACTCTCAGGAAATGACCCCCTCTCCTTCCCCCGAGCACTGGATTTCCCTTCAAAATAAGAGTCCCAATTTCTGAGTGTCACTGGAGCCGGAGTAAAATTTCTGTGTAGAGATTTTGAAAACGGAGGAATTTAGCACGCACAATATTCGGTAATCTATGCCATTTTTGAAAGCAAATTACGTTGATTTATACAACAACTAATGATTGTACATGACCATTACGTGGCGCAGAGCTAAGACACATATGTTACCATTTTAGGGTGATTATTCTAATGTACAGGCAAATGTTATTGTTTTGATGCAAAAAGTTATAAATAGTAACGCTAGGTGATTAACGCGATTACTTCTTCCAACAAAATTTGTGAACATCTCAAAAAACAGAAACTTGGAAGCCAACATTGGGTGTAGGGGGCGCTCCGACACCACGCACTACACCACCGAATACATATTTCTCTGAACCGCATACCTACTTCATTAACATCTTTGTAAATGAAGAACTTCCAGTCATTTATTTGTTGGTGTTGTTTTTGTTGCAATTACTTATTCATGAAAATAAGAATACACTAGTAATGTAATGTTTCTACCAGCGTTGTCATGCTGTTGCACAAAGTGAGACTGTGTGAGGGTGACAGGCTATGTGACTTCAGATCCCTCATCTGCCCTGGCCCTGAGGCTCTCCAAATGGCCCCACCAGCCTGGGATAAAGGGCAATTATGAATTACCTATCTCGTCGCACTCAGCGATGCAGTCAAGTCAGCCGACCAAGCCGGTGTTCATGGAGCCCCGGGCTGATCACCCCCCAACTTCTCCCTCAGCAGCACTTCCAGCGTGCCCCGCTGCCGCACCGCAGCCTTTCAGAGAAACACGTCTCTCCAGTCACTAGCGCGATTGATTCCACATGTTCCTTCAGCTGTAACGCTCAAAAGAACGGTGTCCCTTGTTCTATTTATCTCCAGGTTTACAGGACAACATCGGTAGATTGTGTAGCATCTACTCTCAGTTTACTCTCCACAACAACACTTTGAAAACTTTTGTCCACTGAAAAAGTTATTTCGACGTCCATTCGATGTAACATTTGAAAGTGGTTATTTTTAGTAAGTTTCGAATATCCGAGCTACAGTGTGCAATACGGACATACATTGAAGCACAATTCATCGTATAAAATAGCTTTCATGTATTGTTCCTGTCTTATTCGTAGCTTAAGTATTTTTTCACCGCGGTAATAACTGACTTGTACCAACTATAAAATGTCACGCGGGTTTTGTGAGGATGTTGTATGTGATAACTGGTTAATCTGAGACACACGTAATTCATTTATCACGTTGTATATTTGTAAACGTGTGTGTGAGTTCGTAAACAAGTAAAATTACATTTTATGGATGTGATATGATTGAATTTGGATGATAATTCAACATTCCAAACTGTGAAATGTCATCAATTGCACGAATGCGCATTAGATCCCAGCCGAGCCAAGCTTTTTAGAATAGTTCGTGAGCACACACTCAGTTCCCGAGTCCAAACTTCCCGAGTCCAAACTTATTGTAACCAGTCTGCAAATGCAATTTGTGAGTTGTGTTTAGCTCACTACTGTGAAGTGTAGTCACTTAATATGTTTTCATACTGTGAAGTAGTGAGCAAAGGATTATTACATTGGTCAGTGAAATTGGTCGTACTTGTGGACGGTAGAACCCACCGTCCACAAGGGGGCCTTCAAATATGTTAGGCTTCAACTGAAGGTTTTTTGGAACATTATTGAGGCCAAAGAGTATATTTCTTTGAAGACGGACGTGAGCACAAGTCAAACCCATATTCAAATGACATAATCAGCCAACGGAAATTGGACACTGAGACGTGTAGGATAAAAAGTACTTTTGGAAAACTCGAACTAAATGTAGTTCTTAAACTACATGTAGGTACTACTGGCAAAACCATTTGTAATTGGGCTATATGAAATTTTCGAAATATCTATAGTGAATATTGTTAACTGGTAAAGTTTTTTTTTTGCTTTTACTTACTCTCTGAGTACTCTCTGAATGTATCAATTTAAAAATTCACACAAATCGTCCATTGGCATCAATTCATGCGTACATATTCGTATTGACATTAGAACACGCAAAAAAAAAAAAAAACATTACAATTATTAGGTTATATGAAAAAGATCACCTTGTTGACATTTCATTCCTATTTGAAAACATATTAAGTGACTACACTTAATGTAGGCTAAGGAAATTTGACACATTTGCAGATAATCGTCTAATATAATTTTCTATTTACCAAACACTCTAACAAACCATTTGTTTATATTTGCACTATGGTTATATTATGACTAGAGCGTGTCCAGTGGTCAATGTCAGTATGTGGCGAGCAATTTGTCGACTCAAGCGCTGTCCAGCGTTCTGAAACATGCCGGGACAACTGCAAGGGCTATGGTGCCGTTCAATCTACTCCAAGCAAACACCCGTCCTAATCGCAGTATTCTAATAACATGATCAACGATCGGCTGTCTATATTTTGCATACCAGTTTGATCTGGTACTGTATGCACAATCATGTACTGTTAGAATAACTGAAAACTATGATTGTAAAAGGTGGAGGAATATAATTGTTAGGCAACCCCAACCAACATTAAAACCACTACTCCTAAATAGACGACACATTTTGATTTGTAAATTACTTATTAATTTCTTCCAACGTTAATGTTATACAAATAGCAGACTTCTAATGAAATTGTCCTTAGTCTCACTCGTTGTAGGAAGGTAGTTTTGTTGATATATGTTTATTATGTGTTGCTGGGCGACCTGCATTTCCGAGACCAGCGAAGTTGACTCAGTGACATAAATGTTTGCTCAAACACCCGGGCAGAAGTCATAGGCCTACTTGTTTTCGATCTTCGTAATTATACCCTTTTTCGTTAAATGTCTGACCAAGGCCATACCGAAAGTTGCTGAAAGATGAAAATGTTACAGTATGAGTTGTTCTTCGCTTTCAAACGTATATTTATCTTAAGAGATTTTCAATATTGGACTACAATCGAAAAGAAACATCATATATTCAACCGCTAATGAATCATGTGAATTACACATCTTGACAACTTTGCGATAAACGTTCTGCAGGTGCCTTTTAGACTTGTTTTAAACTAACCATGCTTTGTGAGTAATAGTTGAATTAAGGGCTCAAAAGGTGATGTATTTTCTGTATTTAACACAGTCTTTAAATTTGTATATGACCGCTATAGCATTATTAGGCGTAGCCAAAAAGAAATCCCCCCTAATGTCTGTATAATAAATAAGACGACACATTCCGAAGGAAGGAATAGAGTACTCATGTCCATTTAATTGAATGTGGCAATTATAAAAAATATTGATTTATAGAATTGAATTGCGCGCAATTTAAAATATTGAACTGATTCTTCAGCTGTAGGCCTAATGTAGGCAGGTGCCAAAAATAATCCGCCATGGGTTTAAAACCAGTGGTCATATGCTGCTATCCAAATGTTTTATATATTCTTCGGCCTTTTGGAGGGATCCGGTTCATGTTGGCCAGAGGGACTACTTCGTTTTTTTGTTTCTTCTTTTTTCCACTTCATACGCCGGTTCTGGAACCAGATTTTGATATGCCTCTCCGTCAGGTTTAGTGTAGTAGCCAGTTCGTATCTGCGTGGCCTGGAGATGTACTTGTTAAAGAGGAACTCCTTCTCCAGCTCCAGTAACTGAGCCCGGCTGTAGGCCGTTCGGTTTCGCTTGAGCTCTTCCGCGTTTTGGGAAAAACCACCTTAAAAGACGGAAATGCAATTGCAATGTAATTATTTGTATTGATTGTATTATCTGATTGTGTAGCCTATGCATTTATTTTGTTTTTATACTATAATTACATGATTGTGGATTTGGCCTAGTTATAAGGCCCTGTGCATTTTGTTTCAGATGAGCTATAGATACATCCAGCTCATACACCAGATGAGCTATTGCAACATTCTGGCATGTACATAAACCTACTGCATGTTTTGTTGATATTTAGTGAACACATCTTTGAATAGTAAAGTTTCCTGCTCACCTGCGAATGATTGGTATGACTGAGCTCTGGAACTCCTCATCCAGGGGAATGGCATGTCTCCTGGTGATTCGGCCTCCACTACAGGGCTGTCTCCTGGAAGGTAATCGTTAGGTACACGACAACGGCTAGTCAGGAAATACTGTTCCTGGTTGTGTGCCTGAACAGGATTTGAATACGGACAGTTAGGTAGTTCGGACGGCAGCAAAGTCCGATTGCTCCGGTGTTGGACCGAGGCATAAGAGGGCATGGAGATCCGTACCTGCTCAATGTCACAGCTGTACCGGCAAGAGGGAGGGTTATAGTCATACTCAACTGACGGTAGTTGAAAACTCCCATCATCATAATAAACATCCGAAGTATCCATTATTGAGTATATTTTCCCAGCCGTAATTTGTATATGACGTCCATGTACTGCAATGTATCTTTAAACTGAGGCAACAACCTGGAGTGCACCTATTAGTGGATATCTGGCCCAAGTCACGTGATTTACTCAAACAGAAAACTGGCTTCGGGCCAGCTATACCAGAGATTCAGCTCCAGTGCAAAGACGAATCCGTTATTTGCAAAGGAAAATAGATCACAAACGTAATTATTCGGTATTAATAACCTGCATTCATGTTTTCACTTTCAAGCATATATTTGTTTCGAAAAAGAAAAAGTCTAGAACTTCTTCGACAGCTTACAGTTATCTAAACGCGCCAAGTTTCTAATTTATTGAATTAAATTGTATTTTAATGATATATATATATATATATATTCATGCATATATATATATATATTACTTCGACATGGACGCGTTGGAAGGCGAAATGTTTCTACAGGGTCAGGTGTAGTATTCAGAGGCCACCTTTGGTAATCAAAGGGTGTGCAACTGATTTCCTTTGTAAATTCCTTTGTAAATAGTAGTAAAGCTGCTATAACATAAAGGGCAAAGGGCAAAGCTGATCCAATCAACGGATCTTTTATTAAACAAGAGGCGACAAACCTACGTAGGCAGTGATAAGTAATGTTTCACTCTGTCACTCGAACACGCCACTATTAGGTATACACAATAAATTCCTACAATAATTGTCGAAAAACAAAAAATTGGGGGCTGTTTTTAGTTTCAGGTCAAGTATTGCCGACTTTTTTTTCAAAAAGCTGCGTTTACGATATTCAATACCACTCGTTGTTATTATATCATTATTATTAATTGTTCTGCAATTTGGGCTATGCGTGCATCTGTCTATTTGTCCGATATTAAGTAACCTAATATTCAACCCTTTTGGGGTGCTAAATATTTATTCATCCACTAAATGCAGTTGATGATTTAAGAGGCACGCTCTAACCCAACAAAAGAATGCATTTTAATGGTCTAGTGGTTGACACTTTAGAAAAGCACTATTCTGAAGAGCATGACAAAAGCTCATGGCACATATTGTGTGGTGACCGAGCTCCCACTAGATTAAGTCACCAAAGACAGCATTGACGAGACACGTGTCCAGAATTCAGTTTTATCATCATTGGAAACAAGCTCGTCACTGGGCGCTCCTGGGCCCCATGCTTTAACACTGGGCGAGGATGATTCATCTGCACTCCAAGCCCTTAAACACAGAAGAGAGGGTTGTCACATCTATCGAGAGCCAAAATTGTACTTGCAGATTCATGACCAAGCCAAAGGTCTCCGCGGGCAAAGACAGAACTTTTTCTTTCCTTTTTTAAGCGCATTGGCACTTTGTTTCCTCCTACAGCAGATCTCCACACGAGACAGCAGCTGCACACTGCTGAAAAGCAGTCGTGTTCATTGTCTTTTGTCATGCGTTGCCTAATTGACACATTTTAAACAGGCTTAGCTATTAAATCCCTTTTCTAGTGGTGCTTTTGGTGGTTGCTGTATTCACAAGGTTTTACAATTAATCCAAATTTAGGTAGAAATACCAACATTTTACATTCCTCAGCATCGTGGAGGTGAGTGGCAGAATAATTCATGATTGCATTGAATTGACATTTCAAGTGAGTCATGTTTATTTTTTAAACGGATTTGTACTGCTTGGAAGTCTTCGTTTTCTTTTGATGTTGCCAAAAACGCGACAGGTCTTCACGCCTAGATGTGTTTATAAAGAATTTTGTCTGTGTCCTCCAGAAAGTCTTGTCATGGCCTGAAAGGTTAATACACTCCAAATGAGCTTCGGGCTATAATAGCGAACTGACAGTTCGGGGTCAGGGCCCGTTGGTCTGAAAAGAGAGAGACTTACCCAAATATGCAGTTACCTCCATTGTCCATCGGTTTTAATGGGCCGGTGGTCTTTTACTCTCACACCTGCAAGGGGGAACTCTAATTCGATTAATAGGAACTTCAATATATATTCATTAGGTGGCTTTCCCTCAATAATATATGATCACCAGCGGGAGCTGAAAAGAGACCATTTATTCCGGGTATGAATGGGCCTGCGTGGGACCAAAACTTCACCTGCTTCCCCTCTCAATTAGGAATGTATCCCAAACTCTGACTGGAACGAGTTAAATTAACCGTTAGTTAATTTCCTATCGTCCATCCTACGTAATCCTTCCATTTTCAGGGCACGACTCAATTTACCATAAATTGAAAGGTTCAAATAGTGCTTAATGAAACAGTGACTAAATCGTTCTCTCGCACTCGGGGGAACCCTGTAGTTGTTTCTTCAAAGCCCTCAGAGTCTGCAGCGGTCGGGGGTCCAGTGCAAAATGCGAGTCCCAAAGCAGGACAATCTAACCTGTCAAAGCCTTCGCCCAGTTCTGTATACGCATCCTTGTTCTGTGGTTTCGAAGGAATTGCGGCATAATCAACTAACGTGGGACTGAAACTGCAATTAAACTGCTTTTGGACAAGCGAAATCTCTTCAAAACCGAACTTCACATGGATGAATAAGGCAATTACCCTGGTTTAGTATGGATATTCAATGCTTTGTCCAGGGGAAATATAGACCAGTAGGCTAAACGGTAAAAATGAAACCAAGGTCAATAAATAAATGTAAAAAATGTTGAGGATGTCTAGTTCTTATGAAACCCCTTGACTATAATGCTGAATGTTAGTGCACATCTTCTGAGACGCATGGACATCATTTTATGTTATCTTTTGACCTATAGTATTCCAATTCAAGTGCACTGATTGCTATGAAAAACCATTTTTGCCTAAAATTATGTTTAACTGGCTCATGGTGATATACAGAAATAATTTAAACTCTAAAGATGCACGATTTAAAGCTATAGCAAGAGGAAAAGGCTTAAATATATTTAGTTTTTTTACTAAACTCGAAACGTCTTTTCCATCTTCTCAGGGAGTCTAAGGTGTTGCCAGACACGCGGGTAATCTAACTCAAGGTGCAATAAGGAACTACGAGGCCAACTGGTGAATGTAGCGCCTCCTCTCAATTTACCTTAAAAAAGTGTTAACACTTCCATTTAATAACCATTCATTCGTTAAATATATGCAGAACCTTTCAAGGCACTCAAGGGTTCCATAATGCAACTGGAACTTTATAGAACCCAATAAGGTTGAAAATGAAGCCAAAAGGGTAATGTATTGGGTTATCATATGGTGAAACCTGAATAACTTTTTTAGCCACATCTCTCATAAGGATGTAGAGCGAGGAATAGCCACTTTCAATTTTTCAGGGCTCCTGGAGGCATATGCTTCGAGGGCGTCAACAACAACGTAATATGATGACGTCAGTAACACAAAGAAGATAGACCAGCTCTGTTCGAACTGTGTTGGTAGAAAGTGCTTGTTTAGGAACTTCTTAAAAGTGAATATGAAACAATGACTAAACAAAGGCGCTCAGTATCAGAATTAGTATCATAAAAAGTGCCATTACTTTTCTGGAGATAATAGTACTACAACTGTTTTGTTATTTTGCGGTTTTTGATATTGTCGGACTATTTGTCAAAATAAGTGTCTACATTACTAAAATATTTAGATTAAAAGGTAAATGAGGCTAGATTAGTATGCGTGCAATGTCTATTACTGGCTAATCATCTTGAATTCAAGTTTGGGTACCTATACCTGTTGGGAGTGACACGGTATAACCTTCCAATAAATGCCAGTGTTATTTATAATAGTTTATAACATGTTTAAGGCAAGCAGTCTTAGGCTGGCCACCAACAAGATCAAACACTATTCTCCGTCAGGCTATTAAACTAAATTAAAGTGAATTAACGGAAATACAATCATTTTAATCTTGGTTCCTCAGATCAACTGGCTACGTCGACATGCATGTGTCTCTAGAATAAATCTCTTTAGTCTCACATCTGTGTAATCAATCTGTAATTATGTTTTGGTAAATAATATGACATATCTTAAATTTATTGACAAAACTATAAATCAAAAAAAAAAAAGTGAAATGTTCATAGAAATATACAGCCCATAAAAAAAAGACCCAAAATGTATATTTAACTGAGATACACCTTTTCAACGTTTTATTAGAATAAATACAAATGTACATGTTATTTAGATAAGAGTCTATATGCACATACAAATTCACGTGCAGAAATTAGATATGAACCCGCGTGGATCAACAGGGTCATAGCCACACTTATATGTTTCTATAAGCGCATGGGGATGTACACAAAACATAGTATGACGGCTACTCACAACTTTTGACGTTGGCTTGAACTCTGGAGGATTTTACAACACATTTATGATTCAAAATGTTTTAAAAAATAAAACATGTAGTCTAATCACAAGTTGTTTACATTGGACAGCTAACCTAAAATTAAGTAGAAATAGGCCTACAACCCAGGGAAGGAGATATTCCCAATACTTATTCTCAGACTGGAAGTATCATTTCATGGCCCTGAGTTCGTCGGCTGTAACTGAATCCGTATTGAACCAGAGTAGAACAAGTGCCAGTGTTTAACGGAAGTCTGTGGTGTGAGATGGGATGCCCTCAGATAGGAGATATCTCTTTTTCCTCTGACGCTGATTCAGGGGATAGAGATTCCTCGTCCTCAGACCTTGGGTAGTCCGTGTGAACGCTAGCGCACTTGCAACCGCTGTGTGCGCTCCTCTGTGTGCCTTTGCCCTCCTTCTTGTGTTTCACCCTCCTGTTTTGAAACCAGATCTTCACTTGCTTCTCCGAGAGATTCAGATACGTCGCTATTTCGATTCTTCTGAGCCGGGAAAGATACATATTGGATGAGAACTCCCTTTCCAGTTCCAATAGTTGCGTGCTGGTGAAAGCCGTGCGCATCCTCTTACCATTCTGGATGTGACTGCTCTCCGAAGCGCCTTTTGGAGACAGGGCAACTATTCAGGCTTCCATTCAACATGTACAAAGTATCAATACTCAATATATGCAATACGCGCGTAATTATGCGAAATTCGATAGACATCGAAGAGAATAATAAAAACAAACTTAAATATCTAATGCAATTTGTATTGTTGTATTTTATATAAAGGTGGTTGAGAGACCGTAGGCTTACCTATGGAGAGACAGTGATACCTCCTCGGGTCTGTGACGCTGTACGTGGGCGTGCAGACAGGTGCGTGTCCCGGGTGCGCTAGCCCTGGGGTCTGTTGATGGTGTGATATCCTCTGACAATATTGGGCCTCCGCTCCAGGGAACTGAGTCTTCAACATCGCTATTCCCCCACGGGGAGAGTGGAGGTGGGACGTGACGCAAAGCGGGCAGACGCAGAAAGTGCCGCTCTTTCTAGACTGGCACACCGGCCCAGTGACTGTCATCATAGTGGGCGAGTGCATGCTGATAGGGATCAGGAAGTCTTGTCCGGGATGTTCGTTTAGAGGAACTGGTCGCACCGTGTCCTTGATAATCAAAGAATCGACGTAAAAGGACCTAGACATGGCTGCAGAATAATACGCGGTCAGTCAGTCAGTATTGGTCCTTGCACAAGATACTGTCGGTTTCTCATATGAAGCCCTCGGGATCTTGGAAGGTGCTTATGTTTGATGGTTAAACAAAAGGGACCCCGGAGAGGGCTGGCCCTAACATCACCCACGTGCGCAGCCGGCTCCAAGAGCTTTGATATCCTGCGAGTGACCCAAATCACGTGACGCCATAGAGCACTTCCAATCAAAAATATTGTCTATAGAGTAAGTTTGCAACGCTGCTCAATCATCATTAGTACTAATGTCATTTTAGCATGATAGAGAAAAGCATATATAAAACAAATATCAATGTTTCAAAAGTGTACGACGTTTAAGGTTCATTTACGCGTTTAACTTGGAGATTAGCAACTGAGAGAAATTAATGTGTTACAAAACACATTTGATTGTTCAAAGGTGAACGGGACCGATAGGTTACTTCCAGATATGCGTTAAGGTAAAACGAGTTGAGTTCAAAAGCACCTATCAACCTCTGTAATCAAATCAGTCATCTTAATGCAACCCTCTCACATAGAAAGCATAAGAATGAGAGCAGCCTACGGGCTGTGTGTGAAATATCCAAGCCACTGACCATGTTATGAACTTGATCGGTCATTAACTGTAAACCATGAACCCTCTATAAGCAGAAATCCAAACAAGCTTAATAGGTTCATTGTTTGTTATTCGTTTTAATAAAATCCCAGTTAACAAGCACAATATGCCGTGATAATTACTTTATAATTAACACACTTGCATGTCCCAAGCCGTGTAGATGGTTATAATAGGGGAAATATAATTTTATTTACAAGGGTTTATTTGGGGAAATGCGTTATTACATGGTTAATGACGTAACTGTGCCGACTGAAAAATAATTACATTATAATCATACCTTCCCCCTGCACGCCAGCGTTTAGTTAAGATTTCGGTTCTAGCAATTAAATAATTATGTATGGCTGCGGTATGAGTTCTGGCTATTTGATAGTGATTAGGATTCAATTAGAAAGTGTTTATTATGGTGGTTTTCTGCCGGGTAAACAGGCAGCTATTTCAGAAATGCGTTAATCCCTCATCTTGTGACAATAATTAGCGAGTTTGATCTCCAGGCGGGTCACTAGTCGGTTTAGCTTCTACTTTCATCTGCGGCCTAACGCTTCGAACGTCCAGACAGAGGGGAGGCAAGCGGCGCGCGTTTGGATGGTTTAATGGAGCAAATATTACAGGTGCAGAAATTCATTCGGTCAGTTGAGAATAGGAAAGCAGGCTTACAATTATACAGTTTGACCACGGCAATGAGGTCAAAAACGGACTATAACATCACAACACTCGCTAGTGTTCCAACTGAACGGTATCTCTAAAATCGCATAGGCTACATTTTTGCAAGGTTTGAACGTTTTTGCTGTGTCAAGTCTATTACTGTGACATTTTTTTAATTGAGAAGCAACCAGTGGGTTACCACGGCTCATACGAATTTAATTGGTATCTTCATACGAATTAAAATTGGATTTTAAACAGGAATAAATGACAGAAAACAAACACGTCGGTCTCTCAGACTGTAATTGCTATAATAAAGTGAACACAGCGTATGACAAGAGAAGCGCACTGGGTTGTTATGGTACGAAAAACCATTCCGAGAAAGCGGGAGGGAGGGGGGAAGAGGAGGGAGCACAAATCAGGCGGAATGATGTGTGGCGCGCGCCCTCATCACACCATCCTAGCTCTAATATTATTTTTCCATAATTCTTCACGATAAAATTTCATTGTCTATTAAGTAATCCCACAAATGACATCCTTTATGAGGCTATAATGAGCCCTAATTGCCACGACTAGTGGAGCCACGTGGAAAGGTTTAGCAGGCATTAAGCTGCCGGGTACAGAGCACAGACTGTTACCTAGCCATTACTTTCATAATTCAAGGAGAAAATGAGTCCATTTAAGGGAAAAATCCTTTGATTCTTTTTATTCTGCTCGGGGTGACAGGTCTACAGCTTTGTCTGCTTCTGTTAAAAAGCAGTGCAACAAATGGGACCGCTACTAAATTGCCCCTTAAAAATATCCGAGTTTGAAAAGAATGTCAGAAATCCATACAGCTTTCAGGGCCCCACTGCATTGAATTCTTGTTCCAATGTTGTGTGCAAACTATTTCATAATTCAGCAGTGACTCTATTCAGACCCATTCACGTCATGTTGATGTGACAATTAATCATGTATCCATTCATAATAATGAAGAGCAAATGAGTATTAATTACACTTCAGGAAATAACGCACATTGCTTTTAGTTCTCCACAGATTAGGTCTATCCGTTGATAGTTTCTCACAGTGGGAAGATAAACCACATATTTGCTTGTTTGTGTGCGCGCGCCTGTGTGTGTGTGTGTGTGTTTCTGTCTGTGGAGTGAACACAGGTCTTTGAGTTTCTCAGTAACAAAAAACACAGACTTGTTCAATTGCAGTGCTGAGGCAGCCCCTCTTATTCACAATCCATATTATACCGTGAAGAAGTCCATTACTGTTTTGTTGAACAAGCGTCATTAACTTGTATCAACGCCTTTTTACAAAAGTTGCATTGTTGCACAGTTGCGGGCCATCTTGGCCAATACAGTGTGTGATTTGCCCCTTTATTAGTAACTAGGCAACAGATCCTGAATAGTTCAACTCAAAAGAAACACTCCGGTCCTCAATGGCGAAGGGGAAATGAACAATGATCCTGCGGACAACATAATGCCACGCAATGACTTTTCTTTAACAATTATCTCGTTCATGTGAATAGCAGCTGCAGTGACCACTGTTCATCTCATGTGTTTTAGAACATTTGAAAGGGATTCTGCTCGAGTCATGGTCCCACTCAATGTGAAATCGAATTCATTCCTCTTAAAGATAAGTCGATTTTTATGCAGAAATGAGTTAGACATAATTACATCAAAATAGCTTGACAACTAAAGTTTGGATACACTTGCACTAGATACCGCGATTCACTTGAATTGTTAAATGTGTCCATATATATATATGTATATATGTATTTTTCATGTATAATTTATTTTATAAACACGATATGGCTTTTGAATAAAAAACATTCTTGACAATCCTACCCAGGGCATTGACACCGAAACCCAGGGTGAGCTTGGTAAACAAAGCCACTCACAGGCCTTCATTGGTAGAGAAGTGCTGGGCTCCCAGTAATTAGAGCATCGTTTCTGGCTCTGGCGGAGATGCTTTGCCGAGCCACTCGAGATTGAAGGGTGTCGGACCGGCAAGAAAGGTCTGGACATACGCACAAACAAGCAAAGTTTTGTGTCTGCATTTCGATACTGTACGCAATTAAGTATAGTCTAGAAAACTAGATAAAATACTAAACAATGATGGTGTTGTTTTTTTCTCCCAGAGAAGCGTCTTTATTAGCCTCTCTGCCTTATTTGGGCACTGGTCTCCTCCTGTCTGACTCCTCACTTCCTTCCAAAAGACTAAGCAAATTGTTATTACCGAGCCAGAACGAGTTACAGAAAATAAAAAGCCATTATAGCAATGTCCTCTTGCTTGAGTTGCCAAGGAAATGTCCTGAATATCTATCCTAATTTTATGATTTTTCAGACGTTATCTTGGGATGCATCTCTGTTATTTCGTAACAGTAGCTATTATTGTTGTTCTGATTTGTGGCCTTATCATTGGGGACACGAACTTACTGGTCACCCAACATCAAACCCGGTTTTTAATGATTGGTATTTTACCAAAATTCATTGCGTTTTTAGACAATGCCTCTGTTCGCTTTATACCCATGTCTCCCAAATGCCCTGCCTTCCGAAAACACAATCACATAATACCCACTGCCTGTGAAATAAAACCTTTTTTTCTGCATTTTTTGCAGAAAACCCCAAATAACTAAATAGTAAATAAAGAAACAACGCATTTCTAGCGGTGATTATCACTTCCCTCATGTTACTTCTTTATTGTCATTTTAGTAGACTGGCAAGACTGTTTATCAGATCTCATTCCCTGATACTTTATAATGGGTCAATTACAGGTTCAATTTGCTAGTCTGAAATCTACTCTTACAAGTTCTCACCCCTCCTTTAGCCATTCAAGCCAAGGATTCTCACTTCCTGTTTAGCTTTGAACCGAGGACTTTAACCCAGAGTGAGTGACAGAGCTCCTTCTATCCAGCTAGTTACCCCATCCATCTCTCCCAGGAAGTAAAAGAGGTAATATTGTAACTGTTTTCCCCCTATGAAAGGGGAAATCCCCAGGATTGAGCTTGTGTGCTGGAGCAGAAGCGGCCTGGAATGTGTGGCTAGGCCGTGTCTTTTGTCACCAGGCCTGGGATGAATAAGCAAGGGGTACAATCTCTCCACTCCCTTATCCTGCCTGGGCTCAGGAGCAGCCAATAGCCATTTGATATGGTTCACTCTTACCCCAATAGCATCCTATGTCTGTCAATAATGTTGTTGTTTTTTATAGACTATGGTGCACAACGTTTTACTGTACTGTAACATAAACATTTACATACTGTAGAATTTCAGCCAATGTGTCTGAAAATGGTAGTCATGAGCCAAAACCGTTCCCTTTTTATGTACTAGGTTATCCAATTCTTTACTACTAATTAGCCTTTGTCCATGTTTGAACGGTCGTCATTTCACCCTCACTCATTAGAAATGTTGAGTTTCTGCATCATGAAAACAAAAGAGAATGTATGAAATGTCTACTTGAAGCCAATACTCATTAGTCTGCATAATTATTTACACCTCTCCTGCCATTTGAGGGAGGGGGTTATTGAATCATGTAAAAATGAGAAATCCACTGATGAAAAAAAAAAAGGATTTACATTGCATTGGAATTTTGGTATGAAAGCATAAGGCCTGGTTATAAATGAAATCATAAAATCAATTATTGGATATGAAATTATTTTTTGTAAAATACTTTAATTCGTAGGCCGTAGCCCAGAGCTATTTGTCTGCTGGCCCCTCTGACACTGGACCCACAGTGTTCTTAGGTTCAAACCTCTTGCAATACCATATGATCTGCGATCCAGCCAAAATGTAGGGTATCAAGCTGACTTCTGCTCACTCGTTCCTCAAGTACTCATACTTCATTTTCCTAGGATACACTTTAGATAGGAGCTGTAAATCTAGGTAATCAAAACACTTTTGTAATGATACTCTTATTGCAGGCTTTATTGCCATTAAATGCTGTGGTATTATGGTGAATTGATCAGTTATTTCACTTTTCTTTGACTCAGTTTTTCACAAAATCTTGTGAAAATAAGGCCCTGACTGATCATTGCAATCTCAACAGATCTGGAATAGTCAGTAAGGTTTTGGTCTTCCAAACCACATCCAACGCTGTTTTGGTTCTTATCCCGCTACCCGCTCAAAAGGAGGTCTGAAATGTAATCCTTATCATAATATGGACATGGTTGCTAAGCGTCCACTGCCATTTACATTGATGGGTCTCAGAGGCTTCCAAGCGACCTCAAGGAGCGTGATGAGACACAAATACTAATTCCACAAACCTGAAACATGCTGGACAATTGTCCATGTGACCCCTGGGTTTTTTCTGCACACAGATCCAAACCTTTGGCATCTCGAGACAAAAATCCTACTTGTGTTTTAAAGGCAGAGGTCTGACAATTTGCTGTCTGGAATTTACAGAATGTTTTCAAGGGAAGCTGAATGTGACAGTTGAAATTGACACAATAGGCTTTGATTTAGTTGATTTATTTTGAAATAAACAATGAATGTTTCTGATTACTTTTTCTTTCAGTTTCCCATCCTCCGACAAACTATTGATTGGGGAACACAGCCTCATCCAAAGAAATGTTTGTCGTTATGTTGATGTTCATCATTGCCTGTTAACGTCCCCTACCCTGTCCCTTCAACTGCTTCCAAAGCCCCTCGCCTAGAAAGGCAACATAACAGTATCTGAGGCCAATGAGAGGAGAGGCCATGCACGCCTCCCAACAGCCCTTCCCCCTTCTATGGGCAAAGTCACACATCTCTTAATTGAGATTGTCGCTGCAGTTCTCCAGTCATTATCCACACGGTTCTTCTAATGTGACGTAAAGCAAGATGTGCTGAGATCACGGGTTTAGTGTGGAGGAGGGGGTTAGCGGTCAGAATGTAGCCCCAAACTGAGCCTATGCCATGCTCATTTTGGCAATGATGAGTGCATTGATATGTTTTTTTTGTCTCCATATTTATTTGAGTTGTTGCATTTTACTGTTTGTTTGTATTAATTTCACAGAACTTCTAGTAGAAGCAAGCATAGATCAAATCTTCTGTGTTTTTTCCATCTATAAATAACTTTTCAGCAACAGAACTCATAGAAGAATGTCTCTCTCCGTATCTGTGAGAGATGACTATCTGTCAAGCTAAGCTTGACTGATCCTTTTTATCTGAAAACAAATGTTGTGATTTCATTGCACAATTTAAGGTTTGAAAGATCCGCACATTACACTGGTTTTAAAGTGATGTTTACAGCTTGAGATTTATGAAATAATTATTATTTGTAACTCATGTTTTTCATGAAGTTAGCATTAAACAAGCTGTTTTACAAATCAAAGTACCATGTGATTTCATGAAAGAATTAGACTAAAGAAATGACTTAAATTTGATTAAAAAAGAAATATCAATCGTTGTCAAGCCATTTGAGGTTCTACATGTATGCATATTAGCTAATGCATGCTATTCGTTTGATCTTATTGACTCATCTGAAGTATATTTCAGTTCCATTAAATAGACTTTGAACAAAGAAAGTGATATAAAATTGTAAACCCAAGGAAAAGTTAATGGATTAGCGTGTTTTATCGGGATATGCATAATATGTAAAGATTATGTATATTGACAATCAGCGTAATGCCCGTCAGATTATGATTTGACCTCACAGCTAACCATTAGCTGCTGATGTTTTCCCTCACCTCCCAAAAAAAACGTACTTTCAACAACTCTTGGGTGGTGGAGTCGGGTATTGTTGTAGCTAGTCAATTGGATTGAGTGCATCACTAGGTTTAATAGCATAGAAAGCCATGGAGTGTTTTCAACCTAGCAGAGCCTATTATGCAACAGGCGCCTAATTGTGCAGTCGGCAGATTGGTAAATCACATGAACTGGCTGGGCTTTGTGTTTGGGACTGTGATTGGTAGCACATATTTCCACTGGCAATGTGTAACGCTGTGGTCGAATGAAGACAGAAGGTCCAGAACTGCCCTCACCTGAGAAAATCTGTGTTTTAAAAATGCAGTCTGGGGTGTTTGCAAACAACAACATTGGTCAAAACAATGGTCAAACCTCCCATTTTGGACTTTGTGGTTCTATTGCATAATATGTAAGTAGAATCAGCATCATACCATTCATTAAGATTACATCTGCACATGCACTCAGTGGCCTCTTTTATACGTTAACCTCAGGCGTGGATTGGATTCATGGTGCGATGACAGTACAGTTCTTTGTTTTATATGCATGTGTGGACGTGCTCATGGGATTCATGTTATCCTAACCTTAACCAAAGGCGTTTAAACCACACTGGTCTATCAGAAAGCACTTCCCTACACATCTGGGAGTCAATGTCAATAACACTGTATTTTCCCTACACAAGTTATACATGTGAAACAGAACTCTTTGGCGGTCCATACTTACGGGCTCTCCATGCATCACTCAGACGGAAACCAGGACACATAAGTGACAGGCTATATTATTGTGTATAAGTTCTGTGTATAGGTGCACATTCATATTTAGAAGGCTATGTTGTCACACCTGAAAGCAAATTGCCAAACATCACATTATGTGGTTGTAATTCAAAATATAAAGCCATTTTCTAATCAATCAAAGACAAGACACTGTGGTATGATTGATGTTCACTGACATGATAGTTCCAGCATCTTAAAAAAACTATGACCTCCGGGGGTTTTCAGAGAGAACTGGGTTTACAGGAGGGAGAAATGTGTGACGAATAGAAAACACGCAAAACCCCTTGTTAATTAAAGAGGTCAGAGGAGAATTGCCTGAATCCTTCAAGCTGACAGAAAGGCCTCACATTCTCAAATAACCCTTCTCTACAAGAGCAGTGTGTAGAAGGGCATCTCTTTATGCATAGCGCATCAAACCTGGAAGCAGATGTGCAAAAGCAGCAAAGACCATGCTGGGTTCCACTCCTGTAGGCTAAGAACGGGAAGATGAGGCTACATTAGGCACTTGATCACCACAAGTTAGGAACAACATTGTGCTCTGGATTGAATCACAATTTCTGTTGCAGCTGAAATTATTTGTAAGCTACATTAATACATGGATACATTCTACATTGTGTCAACCGTACAGACTTGGGGGGTTTGTGTAATAAGTGGACAAGATTTCTTTGGCTCATATTACACCCCATAATGCCAACAGAGCATTCATTGAATGCCAAAGCCTACCTAGGCATTGAGGCTGACCTTGTGCCCCCCATTATGCCAACAGTCAGCTTGTTTTCAAATGAATACTTCTAGCAGACTATTTTACAAAGCACTCATCCCTTTAAGATGGTTTTACAAGCACACCGCTGATTTCTGTTTACTCCAATCACCTGCACAGTGCCTAGACCTCAATCCAATAAGCACCGTTGGGATGAGGTGGATCTAGAGGTTTGCATCATGAATGGGTGGGAAAAAAAATGTGAAGAGACTGGGTGACACGATCTACCCGAGGAATGTTGAATCCTTGTCACATCTCGTTATATCAATGCTGCAAAGAACTCATGCTGTTCCCGAGGTGGGTCCAACCTGATACTAGGCTGGTGTACCAAAACAATTTAATCACTGTACAGTAGCTACAATTTATGTAGTTTAGCTGAGGTTGTTAACAATGATACTAACAGGCAAGATTTATTAACTGTTTAGCTGTGTTTCAAAGCTAAGTTTAGTTTATATCTACAATAGGCTAAACAATACAGTAAAACTGTAGTTACTGTGTCTGCTAAATTACTTATGTAAACCGATTACACTGTTTTGACATTGGCAGCACAATCCCATGTACCCATGTACCCAAAACAAAATGCAGCAGAAATGTAACGCAGGGTTTTCATTGGTAAGTTGTGAATTACCAATATTTAGATGTAATTTGTTTGGATACCTAAAGCTACGTAAGCCTTTCCAGTTCATAGCATGCACTGCAAAGGCAATAACATTTGGATTAGATTTAAACACTTCTTTTTATTTTATTTTTATGTTTTGAACCAAATTCAAAGCAATGACCAGAAACGACTTAATTACCCGACAACACATGAGGCTTGAAAGGGAAAGTATCCCACATGCGTAGGTGGCTTCAGTTGTACATAATGTGAGCATCTACTGCAACATTATGGCCATTGTTTACATTAACATATGGCTGGCTGTTATTACCAACACAATACTCTTCCGTTAAGTAGCTATCAATCAATATCAAACTATTTGGATAGTAGTGACCAAGATAAATAACATCCACCTTAGCTATTGGTTAATCAATGAAGGTTGTTACTGGTGTCGGGGAAAAGCGCCAAAGCAAATGCAGGAAAATACTACATTCTCGAGGACTCAGTTTGTATCAACAGCGTCACTTTTGCAATAAGTTTCAAAAAAATCCCGGAATGCATCTTTAATCCACCATATACCGTAGTCCCATCACTACAGTCGTCCTGAAGTCCTCTCACATTGTCACAACGATTCAGACACATTGTACGGATGAATACATGAAGGATTGTGGCTTACGTTGCCTGGATTTAATCAATGTTTCATTATTTGTACATGCTAATGCTTCTCCCAGTTTGCCAGTAACAATCCTCTTATCCAGTCTTGAACAGTAGCGATGTCCATTTGGGACCAGTACTGAGTGCCCCTATTGTGACGTTGGTTTAGGGAGACAGAGGTACTGAGCTGAGGTCAGGGACCGGAGCTCTTCCTTCTCTGTGCCAGTTTGATAAATGGAGAGGACTTTCTAAGTTGTCTGAGCTTTGTGTTTGCACAGTGTCAGAACTCCAAGTGTTTGTGGCCATGTGGGGGAAGGGGGTGCGGGACATTTGTATGCAGACTGTGGTGTCGACACCCCCACACCAGCTACATGTCCTCTCACCTGCCTGTTGCTGTGAACCATAGAGCTGTCAAGTGAAGCATGATAATGCGTCTGCATGGGCAAGAGCTTTTCTGCACCTGTCAGTGTGTGTGTGTGTGTGTGTGTGTGAGAGAGAAGAAATGAGAGGGGTGTGCGTGGGTTTGAGATATTTATGTTTGTTTTATTTCGGCCTTTGTGCGTGTCTAGTGTCTGCATGTGTCTAGTGCCTGCTTGTGTCGGTGCGTGTGTGTCTAGTGTCTGCGTATGTGTGTGCGTAGATACATGCTTGTGGGAGGCAGAGGCAGTACGTTGGATGGGGACATGGATGGATGTGTTTCAGGTGGACCCTGTATATCCCCAAGCAGGTGAGCGTGGTGGAAAGGTATTCGTAGTCAGACCTGCAGATGCCCGTCCGGTCCGTTCGGCCGCTAGCTGGAAGGTCCCTCCCTTTGACAGAGTATCCATTCAGAGTCAATGAGCTGGGTCGAAGCCTGCGCGTCAGGCTGCAGCTCTGCCTAGCGCTGGGGCGGTCCGAGAGGTCAGGCCCATTCAGACGTCGCTGTCATGCAAATGAACCCACCCACGCTTAAACAACTCTTGGAATTTTTTATGTCTGCTCCCCGGACCTTTTTTCCCTGTTTTTCGCCGCTTTTTCCCCCTCACTCGCTCTGTCTCTCTCCCTCTCCAAAACCCTTCTCCCCTGTATTCAGAAAGTCATTGACGAGACATTCAAAGCTTTTTAAATTGGCCAGCTTCATTGTGTTTGAAATAAGACGGGTGGTGGGGGGGGAAGAGGTGTGGGCCTAAATTTACCTCGGCCTGAAAGCAGTTAGATCATGTTCTTTTCATGGTCCGATTAGAATCAAATCGATCCCTCCTCCCTTCATGACACTCCGGGGCTTTTAGAGGAGCCAAACAAAGATTTTTCTGGGCGAGATGAGGGAAGGGCGACCAAACCTGAATGTTAAACAGGTTATTAAAAGTCTTCTCGCTCAAGCCCAACTATACACAGAGAAGTGAATGTGTTCAGAATACTATACATGTATCTAAACCCGTTGTAAATCTCAATTGGATACATCTACAATCTGGATGTAAGGATCTTTGGCTCGGACCTTATCTACATACTAATCTGTAAAACACACAACCCCCAGTGGATGGGCTGCTCTGAAAGGGCTTTAACTCATACATTTTGAAAGGAAGGGATTTAGGGACTTCCTATGTGTCAGTAGGAGTATGTTTAAGAATACATATACTATCTAAATTACTTTTAATTTTGTGTCATGGACAGTGTTGCTTTTCAGAAGAACATATTGGCTTGCATAATATGCCCTTTAAAGTGTTTGGACATTGATTAATGTATTCTTTAATGCTTTACTCCTAAAATATAATTTGAAATTAATTGCGTCTAATAATTGCTTTAGATTCAAAGCTTTTAGTTGAATGTCAAGGCAGTCATTGTGAAAAATCTGCAGTCATTCCAGAAGAAAACGTATATTATGTTCAGTGGGGAGAACAAGTATTTGATACACTGTCGAGTTTGCAGGTTTTCCTGCTTACAAAGCATGTAGAGGTCTATACATTTTATCATAGGTACACTTCAACTGTGAGAGACAGAATCTCAAACAAAAATCCAGAAAAGTTTTTTTAAGTAATTAATTTGCATTTTATTGCATGACATAAGTATTTGATCACCTACAAACCAGTAAGAATTCCGGGTCTCACAGACCTGTTAGTTTGTCTTTAGGAAGCCCTCCTGTTCTCCACTCATTACCTGTATTAACTGTACCAGTTTGAACTTGTTACTTGTAGAAAAGACACCTGTCCACACACTCAATGAAACAGACTCTAACCTCTCCACAATGGGCAAGACCAGAGAGCTGTGTAAGGACATCAGGGATAAAATTGTAGACCTGCACAAGGCTGGGATGGGCTACAGGACAATAGGCAAGCAGCTTGGTGAGAAGGCAACAACTGTTGGCGCAATCATTAGAAAATAGAAGAAGTTCAAGATGACGGTCAATCACCCTCGGTCTGGGGCTCCATGCAAGATCTCACCTTGTGGGG
Organism: Novumbra hubbsi; assembly: GCA_016801125.1. NCBI lineage: Eukaryota > Metazoa > Chordata > Actinopteri > Esociformes > Umbridae > Novumbra > Novumbra hubbsi. The sequence goes on along the minus strand of JACXGK010003970.1, from coordinate 4,436 downwards.
CATCAATGATCATGAGGAAGGTGAGGGATCAGCCCAGAACTACACGGCAGGACCTGGTCAATGACCTGAAGAGAGCTGGGACCACTCCCAGTCTCAAAGAAAACCATTAGTAACACACTATGCCGTCATGGATTAAAATCCTGCAGCGCACGCAAGGTCCCCCTGCTCAAGCCAGCACATGTCCAGCCCCGTCTGAAGTTTGCCGATGACCATCTGGATGATCCAGAGGAGGAATGGGAGAAGGTCATGTGGTCTGATGAGACAAAAATAGAGCCTTTTGGTCTAAACTCCACTCGTCGTGTTTGGAGGAAGAAGAATGATGAGTACAACCCCAAGAACACCATCCCAACCGTGAAGCATGGAGGTGGAAAAATAATTATTTGGGGATGCTTTTCTGCAAAGGGTACAGGATGACTGCACCGCATTGAGGGGAGGATGGATGGGGCCATGTATCACGAGATCTTGGCCAACAACCTCCTTCCCTCAGTAAGAGCATTGAAGATGGGTCATGGCTGGGTCTCCCAGCATGACAACGACCTGAAACACACAGCCAGGGCAACTAAGGAGTGGCTCCGTAAGAAGCATCTCAAGGTCCTGGAGTGGCCTAGCCAGTCTCCAGACCTGAACCCAATAGAAAATCTTTGGAGGGAGCTGAAAGTCCGTATTGCCCAGCGACAGCCCCGAAACCTGAAGGATCTGGAGAAGGTCTGTATGGAGGAGTGGGCCAAAGTCTCTGCTGCAGTGTGTGCAAACCTGGTCAAGAACTACAGGAAACGTATGATCTCTGTAATTGCAAACCAAGGTTTCTGAACCAAATATTAAGTTCTGCGTTTCTGCTGTATCAAATACTTATGTCATGCAATAAATGCAAATTAATTACTCAAAAATCATACAATGTGATTTTCTGGATTTTTGTTTTAGATTCTGTCTCTCACAGTTGAAGTGTACCTATGATTAGAATTACAGACCTTTACATGCTTTGTAAATAGGAAAACCTGCAACATCGGCAATGTATCAAATACTTGTTCTCCTCATTGTATATATTTGCAAATAGAGTGTAGAGGGATGTTGGAGAACTAGTTACAACTATTTACAGCCTACTGAATAATTAATTCGGACGGCGACCTCATTTCAATAGCTCTCCCTACAACACCAGCCATCAGAGATTTCAAATTCACTTTGTTCCTCTGTTCGACTACAGTCTTCTATTTTCTCTAAGCTTTTCCTTTGAAAATGCTCAGTCAATTATTATAATGTTGTTTGTACGTCTGGGCCTTGCAATTCAGTGAGTGTTCAATGAGTCTGGGGACAGGCAGGCCACAATGCCATTGAAGCCTTCAGCACATCAACATGTTAAGAGAACTTAATAATGAATAATTCCTAGTTTAGTCTGAAAGTAGTGTGCTAAACTAATAATACTGGAACTTAGTTATTAGGTGTCTGTGAAATCTCTTCTCTCTTTTTTCTCGGTCCTGTACACCCCAAAAAGGTTTTGCCTAGAGTCAAAGCGATTTTATCTAGAACCTTAGTCTTCGTAAGATGCCCCACAATCAATCAATCAAATATATGTTACAACAGTATTTGTCACAAACTTCTTTTACAGACACCCAGCCTAAAACCCCAGAGCGAGCAACAACAGTTCATGCACAAGTGCTAGGAAAAATCTCTTTCCGTCTTAACTAACCTAAAACAGATATACCAAAATGTTTGTTGGCTCAGTTTTACTTATATCTTAGACAGGATAGACTATAAAAAAAGTGAAATAGTTATAGTTATATGTGGTATAACGGTAGCTGGTTTGTCAACTAGTTTGCCAGCTAGCTAGCTGTTATCTTGTTAACTTCTAAGTCATAAACATTGTTTGTCCTATTCCCCATCTAAAGGGCTACATTTTCACAGTTTCTCCATTAACTATTTCACAGTTGTAGCGCAAAGCTTCTTTTGTTTTGTCTTTAGTTATTTTTGGTTTTTACATTTAAAAATAAAATTGTTAAATATAACGATTTGCTGATAATTTATTTTTCATTAAGGTTCCAGACCCCAGAAACACTAGCTGTCTCTATGGCTTCAGCCAATGGATCTCCGGATATAAACAAATAAACCCCACCCTTCTCTCTCTTCATTCGTCCTCTGTCTCCTCATGTTTCATTGGGTCTTTTCTGTACTATTTCCAGAGTGGTTCAGTCAGGTTGTTTGAGAAGAGGAGGAGAGGGCCTGGCCGTTTGTGTCCTGGTTAGACTCTGGGGGGTGGAGGGATACAGGGGTGGGACCCCCTTCTCACTCGCCCATCTCTCTCATCCCCTCACCAGACTCTCGTCTATTCATTCCACAGCTGCAGTTCTGTACTACTCCCTCTCTCCCTCTCGCTCTCTCTCCCTCTCGCTAACCGTTTTCTCTAAAAACACTTTCTATCTCATGTGTCCCCGGGGACACAAAGATGGATGGAGAAGCTCCCGGACCAGCGGAAACAATGGGCTGTGCCACAAGGTGAGCAGCCGCAGCTGCATACGTCCCAGTGCTGCTTTTTCCCCGTCCGCCAGCTCCCCGGCCGACCCCGGTGTGTGTGTATGTGCCGGGGTCTGAGCGGCACAGTATGGCAACAGATGCTTTTGTTCGACCAGGAGTCTGAAAGGGGCCACGGGGGTGGGGGTGGGGGGGAGTCGGAGGGGGCTTAGCGGTGTCAGAGCGCAGAGTCATTTTTCTCTCCTTTCCTCGCTCCCTCGCGCCTCCCTCTCCTTCGCTCCCTCTCCTTTCACCCAGCTGTGCCTGCTGCAGCGGGCCGAGCAGGAGGAAACGCGAGGGCAACGGTGTGATGGAATACGTAAGTGGGGCGCGCGGTTCTGGCCTGTTCTGTGGTGCGCCGTCATTAAAGGGTCATTTATCTGGCCTGTGATCCCTTTGTCGCGGGCCGTCTTTATCGGCCCCGGTGTGCGAGGGGGGTGTAATTGGCCGATTGGCCACGGCCCCTGCACGCTGAGGTGATTTATAAAGCGGTGAATGGGGCTGACTCCTCTCCGGGGCGGTTCTCCCTCTCACCGGAGAGACACTGCCCGCGCTCCGGAGTAACGCTGAATAAACGCAGGAGAAACGTGAAAAGGATGAAACGTCCCCAAAGCTCTTTGTGCAAGTGTGAAATCAGAGAGCTGAACAAAGACCCCGAACTCTCTCCCTCCTTCTCTTTCTCGCTGATATTTTCCCATCTTTATACTGACTGTGTTATTTCACCTCTCTTTCCTCTATCCTGCTTTGTGCCCTCCTACCTCCCTCCCTCCCCCTCTCTCTTTCTGTTTCTCTCTCTCTGCCTGTCTGGTGTTTTTTTCTTTACATTTTGCTCTTCTTCAACCTCTTTCTCACCCCTCTGCACTCTCTTTGCGACCCGTTCCTCCACACCGACAGTTCCGAGGAGTTTGGCTGTCCTTTGCTTCATCCAGCTGACTTCTTTCCAGCAACTCTTTGGTTATTTTGTAAGAGAGAACCATTGGCTTGACCTTCTCATTCTGAAACTCTTATTTTCCTTCATTACTTGCCATTCACATGATAGCAGGCATTACAGTTTGTAAAGGGATGCCAAATTGTGAGTGATCATGTCAGCGGGTTTGACTACACTGGTTTGGGTGTATTTTAAAGTATAAATAATAAGGCTCTAATGGTGTCTCTGAGTGTGAATTTATACAAGCCTGGTCATTTTGTTAGAATAGTGGAGTATCAAGGCTTTTACAGCCAGTATGAATCAGTGGGAGAAGTAAACACAGAGACTGGGTTTGAATCCAGGTTAGGGTTAAGGTTATGGTTAGAGTTATGGTTATGGTTAGATTTATGGTTATGGTTAGAGTTATGGTTATGATCAGAGTTATGGTTATGGTTAGAGTTATAGTTATGGTTAGGGTTAGGGTTAGGGTTAGGGTTAAGGTTATGGTTATGGTTATGGTTAGAGTTATGGTTACGATTAGAGTTATGGTTAGGGTTATGCATTGAGAGCCGTATGCATGGAGCCGGAGAGTTACCTCTCAACCAGAACTCCCTGGAAGATTAAACCTGTTTTCAAATATGTCTCTGCCCTCCCATGTGGGGCTGGAGCATCTATTTAATGACCTCCTAATTAAAGCAGCCCAGCTCCTCCTCTTAATGGTCTGATCATGTCTTGAAGGTCAGAGGTCATTTACAGGGCTGCTGGTGGCCAGTGTTCCAGCTCCATGCTAATTACCCTGTTAGATGCACAGCTGCCTAGTAAGTCTGCCTCTCCTCAGTTAGTCAGACCAGAGACACCAAACACATGGACGTGCACACACCAAGTCATAAACACACTGAGGTTAACACACACATTATAACACCAACACATTTACACACCAAGTCATAAACACACTGAGGTTAACACACACATTATAACACCAACACATTTACACACCAAGTCATAAACACACTGAGGTTAACACACA
>JACXGK010003969.1:0-41297 GCA_016801125.1 Novumbra hubbsi | reverse complement strand
CTCTTGTCTGTTGATATGGCTTATGTTCACACACTGGTACATTAAGCTGTGCTCTTGTCTGTTGATATGGCTTATGTTCACACACTGGTACATTAAGCTGTGTTCTTGTCTGTTGATATGGCTTATGTTCACACACTGGTACATTAAGCTGTGCTCTTGTCTGTTGATATGGCTTATGTTCACACACTGGTACATTAAGATGTGCTCTTGTCTGTAGATATGGCTTATGTTCACACACTGGTACATTAAGCTGTGCTCTTGTCTGTAGATATGGCTTATGTTCACACACTGGTACATTAAGCTGTGCTCTTGTCTGTTGATATGGCTTATGTTCACACACTGGTACATTAAGCTGTGCTCTTGTCTGTAGATATGGCTTATGTTCACACACTGGTACATTAAGCTGTGTTCTTGTCTGTTGATATGGCTTATGTTCACACACTGGTACATTAAGCTAGCTTTGCAAAATATCAAAATGGTGTGGTGCTGTTTCACTTATAAGCTAAAGCACAGTTCAGAATGCACATTTATAGCCAGTCAAACTATGCTGTGCGTGAACACCTGTGTGGAAAATAATAGAAATAAGATGTGTGGTCGTGAGGTGCAACTTAACAACCTAAGTTACCGTGCAGGGGATTTATTTCACCACATAAAACAACACGGTACAAGTGGGGAAAGGGGCTGGGCGGTACCAAAGCAAAGAAAGCAAAAGTCAGAACACCCCCTAACCAAACTTGCCTAACAAAATAATAATCAAGAAGGGGCTGGCTTGACGCATCAATTGACTTTGTACAAGGGCCTCCAGATGCTGCATTCTTCCTTGTTGGTTTTAGGTTGAATGTGGGCCTAAAAAGAACTAATGTAACTCTAGGTAGCTATCACGTCAAATTTAAACTACCAAGTTCATTGTACAATAAATACAACAACAGACAATTCATAAAACGGGGCCTGTGCAGAAGTCTAATGTAGATACAAGCGGAAACATCTCTGGAAGAGCCTGTGAACTGAGATGTGCCTTGCATGAAGTGAAGAAATGATAAGAGAATATGATGCCATGCATACATGCAATTAAAATTTTATGAAAGTAAGAAATTGTCTAGAAAATCTAACCTATTTTTATATGTTAATGGATAAAAACGTAAATAATCACAACCAAACTGACTGTTAGGTAGAAATACATTAATTTCATCAGTTAATTTAATTAACTGGATTGTTGTACATATGCTTTGAGTATCCATGCACATGAGAAAGTATCCAACTTTTAGCAGCATTTATTTTCATAAAATTGCTGTAAACTGTTTTAATAAGAGCAAGCCTATATTAAAATGACTTGTAACCAATTTTAAATCTGCCGTTTGTGGGGTGATAGTTAAACGTCTGTGCCCTAGAGTTTAAACGTTCCTGTCTGAAAGTGACTGATGTTTGACCTCATTCTTATCTGGGTTCATCGTCGTGGGCCTAACTGATGTGCTAACATTTCTCCTTTACCAATAAACGCAATGCGACTTGGTCTGAGGGGTGTCGACATGTAGGGAGAAAATCCGCCTATACAAAGTGGGTGATGAGCAAACGATAGCGGGATATGAGAGGAGGCAATGTCAATACATTCACAGTTTATGCACAGAATTGCAGTGTATCTGTCTCGAATAAGGGAAATGAGCAGCTGTGCTGTTAAGTTTGCAACAGATGGCCTGGCCGCCGAAACCCGCAGGATGAGGAAAGAAACTGCTCCGGTGGCTGTTTTTTGTGGGGGGGTTCTGAAGTGCTGGTCACGTAGCACCTGGATAGAGTGCAGGTCACAGCCGATTAGCCTTTCTGCAGAGAGTACAGGGGATGTGGTGGCAATACAGACATTTGCATGCCACTCAAAATATATTGGTATGCATAGAGACTGTGGAAAATCGGTTCTTATGCGCTGCATGGAACGAAGGCTTTCTTCAGCCCTGCTGTGTCGAAAGAGCAGCCAAGTGTGTCCAATGAAGTGCTGATAATGTGTTCAGACGACCCCTGCTCTTCCAAAGACAACGGGACATGTTTGGGTGCTGCGGTTACAGAGCAATGATTGATCTAGAGTCTATTTTGAACTCTCATGAATTGTTGGACTCTTACATTCATTTGTTTCTGGATCTTACTGGTGCTTTTAATTCAGACATTTGTAGTGACTCACCGGTGATTGATACGTTTTACTGTTGTTCTTATCTTCAGTGATATTAATGCTTTAGGTGACTGGTACATTTGAGATGCCGCATAGATAGCGTTAATAGTGAGAACAATGAACAAAAGCATATGTCTTATCAGCTTTTAAGGTGTCCAATTTAAAAGCGCTTCATTCAGTCTGTTAAATTGTTTTCCATAATGCTGGACCTGAACACAAGCAGGAGCCTCTGTAATCCAAAGGTTATCAATGCAAAAAAAAATACAGTATTTGGACAAAAGTATTGGGACACCTACAGGAGCTTGCATGACATCCCATTCTAAATTCATAGGCATTCATTATAAGTTGAGCCAACTTTAAACTAAGGTTAATAGCTTAAACTCTTCTGGGTAGGCTTTCTACAAGATTTGGGAGTGTGTCTGTTGGAATTGTTGCCCGTTCTTCCAGAAGAGCATTGGTGAGGTCAGACACTGATGTCGGACGAGAGGGCTTGGCATCCTGATCTCTGTTCTAGTTCATCCCAAAGGTGTTTGATCTGGTTGAGGTCAGGGCTCTCTGTCGGCCAAGTTCCTCCACACCAAACTCATCCAACCTTGCTTTGTGCACTGGGGCACCGTCATGCCCCCCCTGTTCCCACAACGTGGCATGGCCCGGTATACGAGACTTAATGCAGGGTGTAGCCACGCCCCTAACAACGCCCCCCTCCTTCGCTCAGGATTCCACCTGATCCCCCGGCTGTCCGGCATCGTACCGGAGTCATGCCTGCTCATCGTGGTGGGCCTCCTGATCGGAGGCCTCATCAAGCTGGCCGGCGAAGAGGTGCCCCCGGTGCTGGACTCCAACGTCTTCTTCCTCATTCTCCTCCCCCCCATCATCCTGGACGCGGGCTACTTCCTGCCCATCCGGCCCTTCATGGAGAACATCGGCACCATCCTGATGTTCGCGGTGATCGGCACCCTGTGGAACGCCTTCTTCGTGGGGGGCCTGCTGTTCGCCGTGTGCCAGATTGAGGGCACCCACCTGAGCCAGGTGGAGCTGCTCCCCTGCCTGTTGTTCGGGAGCATCATCTCGGCCGTGGACCCCGTGGCCGTCCTGGCTGTGTTCGAGGAGATCCACATCAACGAGCTTCTGCACATCCTGGTGTTCGGGGAGTCGCTGCTCAACGACGCCGTCACTGTGGTGAGTGATTGGCCGGGCCGAACACATACATTGAGTTGCAGTACAGTACGAGGCCATGTAATGAACAGCTTGAGACGTACGGTAAAAGACTGATGACCTACAGTAACAATACATGATGTATGTGGAAACGCAGACCTGGCAGGACAGACGGATGAGTTCTACTTTTTTTACATTTCACCCATTTTCTGTAGCTTGGTCTTCAAGAAAGAAAGCCAGTAGTGGATATTGAACTCCAGCTTAATTCATGTGTGGTACTCTTTTTCCTTTGTATCCATGCTAAATATGCGATACAGATGATATCATAAAATCCAGACAAAATTAATTCAACTGTATTAAAAATGTGTTAAACGTCACTGGAAATCTATTAAATGTATTGAACTCATTAGCACATTAAAGAATCTGCCCAAGAGTTTCATAAGGCACTAACAAAATCAGCTTTTGTATTTTCCTTACTAAATAGGGCAATGTGGGAATACTGTGTGCATTATTTACTGGCAAAAATACAGCAGTTACTTATTTAGCAAACTATCAGTCACACATACTCTGCCAAAACATCAGTCACCAAATAAGTATCTCGGAGGTGGGTACTTCAGTAAAGAGAATCTGCTGAATTTGTTTAAACAAAATAAACTCGGAGAAAACGGTGCGAGAAGGTAAAAATCTAATATTTTACAGGGCCCTAAAACACCTTTCTATGTGTCACATACATAAATATATTATCCAGAGTAAAGACCTCACACATGTTGTAACTGTCCCAGCAGGAATCAAGCCCACAACCTTTGAGCTACTATGGCCATGCCTTCACCCACTGTCTTCACTCCAGGTCTTGTACCACCTGTTTGAGGAGTACTCTGGCGCCGGCGAGGTGACTCTCATGGACGCCTTCCTCGGGGTGATCTGCTTCCTGATCGTTTCGCTGGGGGGCGTGGCCGTGGGCGCCATCTATGGCATCCTGGCGGCCTTCACCTCCCGGTTCACCTCACACACCCGCGTCATCGAGCCCCTCTTCGTGTTTGTCTACAGCTACATGGCCTACTTGTCGGCTGAGATGTTCCACCTGTCTGGGATCATGGCGTGAGTGTGTGCACACACCCTTACACACACAAACACACTGTGCCAAAGTTTCTTCATTCCAGATTTGTGAGAGCTTTGGAGAATGGTGGTTTTGTGCTAGAAAATGCATTGATGTTGTAGGTGTGGTTTTGTTTCCCTAAACCTGTTCAACTGCTTTAGCAAGGCTGTGGTTGTGTTCACATTACAGCAAGCAAGGACAGGAAGAAGAAACGCCCTGCAACAATGCCAAAATCCAACTAACAGGCTAAACGAGAGAACGACCAAAATAAATGTTTACGTTTAGCTACATTCCTTTGAGGAAAATTCCAAATATTCCTAATTCCTCCTATTCCTCCGCCCCCTGGGGGCCATAAGAGAGTCCCTGTCTTTGGTGCAGCCTCCTCGAGTAGGTCGTGACAGGGCACTGGCCCAAGAAATGTCTGATGTACAACCCTAGGCGGGGACGCTCAGTGTGAAGGCCTGTCACTCCTCTGGCCCCGGCGATGCTTTGATCCATCCTCTCTGCTGCACGTTCCTCTCCTTGACCAGAGCCATGAGTTATACTACATAAATATCCTTAGGAATTGATTTCCCGGGCCGGCACCTTCGATAGGAGGACTGTAGGACTGACTGACAAGAGCTAAGAGCCCTCCGTCTCTGCCTTGCATTGTCAACGGGAGGGTTTTGGACTGACTTAAAGTGCTTTTTACCCATTGCTTGCGTATGGTACTTAGGTCTATATTTACGACAGGCAAATATTAACCCCATGCCAAGTCCTTTCAATTGCCATTGTTTTGTCATATAAAAGGTTAGCACCAGTCGTCTCGCGCCCGGAGTGAAATTAGGTGGAATGATGAACAACGCGCTGTGTTATGTAAGCTGACTATCTAGCTGCAGCCCCTGTGACACTTCCGCCGTCACTGACGACGGCAGCCTGGCTCTAGGAATAGAAAAGGGGTTGCCATGCCTCGCGGGGCAGGGTATGTTGACCTCATCCGTGGGGTCCCGTAGGTCCGTTTGGCGGTATCGGATTGGCCGGGGAGCACAACTTTGAAGGGAAATCGAGCTCTTGTTTCATCATTTCTTACACCGCAGTTACTATTGCACACATGGCGTCCTCGTTCCTGTTCTTCTGTTTTAATGCCTTTCTTTTAGAGTCATGAGAGGACACGTTTTTGTCTGTCATGGAAGCAGTGTTGGCACTGCTATGAGAGAACTTTGAGGAAAAGCTGCTGTTGTGTTACATTCAAGGCTGACTCGATTTAAAGAACATTAGCAACATGACAAAATAAAAGACTTGATGCTCAGTGTCATTGACTGAATACGTTAGTCGACCTGAGCATTTCATACGTTTATGTTGGGTTTGGTGGCTATGGGCAGACTTTTGTTCACACAGATGCTCTGGGTAATAAATCAGCAGACCCTTATCTGCTCTACCCCTTCCCTTTAGGCGGTTGGATCTAGAATGCACATTAAATAATGGGACATTGTCAATCAAAACGTCCTTGGGTGACCAGGGCTCGTTCATATTGTCTCTCACTGTGTTTCATTAGTCTGATCGCATGCGGGGCGGTGACGCGTCCCTACGTGGAGGCCAACATTTCCCACAAGTCCCACACCACCATCAAGTACTTCCTGAAGATGTGGAGCAGCGTGAGCGAGACGCTCATCTTCATCTTCCTGGGCGTGGCCACGGTGGCCGGGCCGCACGCCTGGAACTGGACCTTCGTCTCCGTCACTGTCATCCTCTGTCTGGTGTCTCGAGTTATCGGTGAGTCTGACCCATATGAAGCCTGATTAAGCTGGGCCGGCTTGGCTAACTGAAGTCACTCGCGCTGGATTTGTGATACAACAAGCTGAGGTGGAAATGACCCTGACCTCAAATGTTATTTCCTTCTGGTGGTTAAAGTGACTACATAAGTGACTGTGTTTGATACAAAATGACGTAACTGTCACTATGTTTAGTTCCTTAAGTGCTTAAAGTAGTTTGATACTGATTTATCGAGTCTTCGTTTGACACTGAAATCAGTCATTACGTTTCAGTCAGGACATGAGGCAACGTTTGGAGGAAGTTCCCTTTGTGATTTTATGTTGTGTAAACCCTGACGTGAGCTGCAGTTAGACAACACCAAAAAAAGAATGCCCAAGCACACGATTACTACACTGTGGATTCTGAAGAAGCACAACTCCTCAGAAGGCTTTGTCAAGCTTTGCTAATGGAAGCCCATAGGAGACTACATTCAAATGATCATGCAATTTCCCAAATCATTATCATTTTAAAAATGTGTATGGGTTATTTGTGTGTTATTTGTAGCGTTGTGTGAATGCCCTACTTCCCTCACTGTAGTGATGCTGCTGATGGCTATGCAGTATGGGTGAGACCATTATCCCCCTTCTTCCCATCCCACAGGGGTTGTGGGACTGACCTTAGGTTTCCCATTATCCCCCTTCTTCCCATCCCACAGGGGTTGTGGGCCTGACCTTAGGTTTCCCATTATCCCCCTTCTTCCCATCCCACAGGGGTTGTGGGCCTGACCTTCATCATCAACAAGTTCCGTATCGTCAAGCTGACCACCAAGGACCAGTTCATCGTGGCCTACGGTGGCCTGCGAGGGGCCATTGCCTTCTCCCTGGGCTACCTGCTGGACAAGGACCACTTCCCCATGAGGACCATGTTCCTCACGGCCATCATCACCGAAATCTTCTTCACAGTGTTTGTACAGGTAAAACGAACGCGCGAGGCATAGCGAACCTTCGTGTCTTCAGTTGATGTACTAGTGGCTGTAGTTGTCATGCCAACCGTGTTTGCCACGCAAGGTGCCATAATAGAACTATAGTCTACCTGGTTAACACACCACTCCTCCTTCACATATTTAAAGTCACATTGTAGGTACCAGTTATGGAAAATGTATTTTATCACTCAGCAAACACTCACATTTGTATTTCTTCTGTTTTTAGAAGAAAGTGACTTTATTAGTGTTTCTTTTTCAAAATGAGGTCTTTTTTCCTAGGATATGTTAAGGCCTGAAGCGGTCTATGATTTTTGTGATATAACCAGATGCGGTTCTGGCATGACAATCTTTCTGCAGCCACTTCTTGTTTGCACACACTGTAATGTTACCTAGTCTGATTTTCAAAACAGGAAGCTGTTGACTCAGGAAGCTGTTGGTGACACGCTTCATCTGGCAAAGTATCTCCAAAATGGCAGCAACTTATATAAAGCCTGTGATATTGCTTCCCTATATTTAGGGTTGGATATGACTTATTCATCGGTTTACTTTTGTGTGTGTGTGTGCTAGCATCCCACCAATGTGTGTATGCATGTATTTAGATTGGGTTTGAGTGTGTATTGACATGGTGGTGACACAAGTATTATTTAGAGGGCACACACTCACACAACACTCATGGTCACTGATAGTAGGGCTTCCTCACACCCACACAAATATTTATCTGGCAGGTCTGAAAAGGGCCTCGTATGCAAACCAGCAACCTGTATTTAGGGCCGTGTGTTGTCTGGAGTTACCCATCTTTGAAATGACCTGTCCAAACATTGTTGATGAAATCGCCTGTTTTGTAATCCCTAGAAAGGGTGTGTTTGTGTTGTTTGCACTTGGAGGTAAATTGGAATGAATAATGCAAAGTGTTATTGACACGTTAGTTAACTTGTTTAACAGCCGTAAACAGTATAAATATGTTTATCTGAAACTGTGTAGTCTACTCTTTAGGTAAACACATTTGTATTGGACAAGTAAAAGTATTTTTCCATTCTTGCACTATGGAGGGTTTTTTATTACTAAGGCAGGACATTGCATTCTCCCGCAACCACATAAAATGTATCAGACAAATTATATATCCTTACCTTAAAAAGTAGCCTTATTCCCTATTTTGTTAATTTGTATTTAAAATTGTTGGGATATTTGTTTTTCCTTAAGGCGACTTTCTGACAGTTTGACTGTTGACCATTTCACAGATAGAATAAACAACAATATTTCACTTTGTGGAAAAGAAAAATGCATCTTTGTCTGTTTTAAGGTCTCATTTATTAGGCTGAATCATAAAGGTGTACCAAAACCCTTGAATAAATCCAGTTGCGGAAAATGCTAGATATGTTTTAAGTAATTTAAATTACAAGATGAGCATAACGGTTATCTTTGGTGTATTTGATTAGCAAAAAATCATTTTCATAGTCAATTCACGGACAGCATAATTTGAATGATAGAATAGTCTTCTTATCTTTTGTAAAGAAAGCTGTTTGTGAGACATGACTCATTGGGTGGAGGTGGGTTTGTATTCTAACGCAGTTCAAGGACGTTAATAAACCCTTCAACAATATTACAAATAGCCTTATAACCTGTTCCATGTTTAACCTGTCATGATTACATTTATCGCCATTGTATTTACTGAAGCCTATGGTTAGTTTTAGGCGTTGTTAAGCCTATGGTTAGTTTTAGGCGTTGTTTAGCAAGAAGTGATATTCAACATCAGTGGTCTACGTTTATCTGGCAGTTGTTTGGCAATTCTCCCTCATTATTATACTTGGCAAAAAACAAGTAAAATTGGAATTCTGTTTTATCCGAAAGATTCATGGATTTTATGAATGATCAACGAGGAACAGTCAAGTATGTTTGACTTGCAAATGGATTGAAATGCAAATGGTTGCAACCCTGATATCAGCTCATACAGCTTTCATGTTCTCCTGTACTGTTGTAATCATCTGTAGTAATTCTGTCTCCATTTGTCTCTTGTTTCTCCCTCTTTTGCTCCCTCTGTTCCCTTGTTTCACCATCTTCTTCTGTCTCTCCCTCTGTTTCTGTCTCTCTCTCTCTCTCTCTCTCTCTCTCTCTCTCTCTCTCACTGTCTGTCGGTCTCTCTCACAGGGCATGACCATCAAACCCCTGGTGGATCTTCTGGCTGTGAAGAAGAAGCAGGAGGCCAAGCGCTCCATCAATGAGGAGATCCATACCCAGGTGAACTCTTATAAACCTCACTCTGTCCTTGCGTCCCCCTTTGTAGTCTCACCAGTGTGGGCAAGTCCATTCGTCTCTCAGGATATAGTGAGCTCAGGGCTCATTCATAAAGCTTTTCTCTGTAGGAGTGCTTGTCTGGTGTAGTTTACATGGCCTGACAGCTGCTTTTAGGCAAGCCCTCATGGATGGTGCAATGCTGATTTTGCCTCGCTGACTCATTGAACAAGCTCCCTCTTTATATTTGATAAAAAAGTCTAATTTAAGTCGAATACATTTGTGGAATTCCACTGAGGAATATCCATTTCACTGGTGCGTTCGCTGTCTGCCCAGAGGTGTAGGACCTTTGCTGAACGCCAAACATTGTTTGACGCTTCCCCCTGCTGGACTTCTATGGAATGATTCTTTGCTGTTTTTTGTCCTGTTGGCTAGCTGGAGTTTTAATAATGTAAAGCCAATGGGAAGAAGTATTACCTGGCTTTCACACTGTCCGTATTCTAATTAAACTGCCTCTGTTGGTTTCTGGCTCCCGGGGGACCTGTCACTCACCACTGACTCATCCATCCCCGTTACTGGGTTGGCAATAACATGAACTCCAGGCTTTCTCAGGAGTCTCGTTTATAACTGTCCTATAAGGTCATTCTTAAGAATTCTGTCTTCGGTTTCTTAGAGTATTGTCTTTTCAAAAAACCTAGTGCTATTCCTAACACCAACCGGGGCATTTATGAAGAAGCATTTGCAGCATTTCACCGTGTTGGCTGAATCTTGCAGTATCTCATGCTGTATTCCGCCCAGGACTGGAAGCAAATCTTGAAAGAAAAAACCCTGCGCTTCATTGTTTTGTATCTGTCAGATAAATCTAATTCCGCGTACTGCCCACGATGGGGGTAGACATGTCGTCATAGATGCATTTTCACAAAAGGTCCGCTTACCTTCCAGCTTAAAGACCTATACTTCAGTTAGCGTGCCGCGCCTGAAGTTTTGGTGGGTAAAACGAGAATCTCAAGAGAAATCTATACTTTTTTCTAAACAAGGCCCCTGTTGCTTCTAAGAATCTTGAATGCCCTGAAGCAACTGTAAGCACTCGGTTGCAAAAGCTCCTGTTGCTAATAATACCCCCATAAAACCGCCACGTACACGCAGCGTCTCAGTGGGTCTTTGTCGGTTCTACGGTACACGGAGGAGGGATGAGTCACTGATGCTTGGGGCCAGAGGGTCTTGTCTGGCTGATGGCATCTCCGCCACTGTAAATGGCAGTGATTAAAGTAAACAGTGAGCTGTACAGTGACTCCTAGAGTGCACCAGGGATGGATGAGGGATGGTATCCGTGCTTTTGACTTTGGTAGATCAGCACATTGTTGGATGATTGGATATTTTAGGCTTCATTTGGTTCGAAGGGGAAAATGGAGAATGGCTTAGTTGACAGACATTATTCTTATGGTAACACAACCAACTGGCCCCTGGGTCTAACATTACCTTTTACTGTTTCTCACCTGACTTGAAGCTTTAATTATGGAGTACTTTCTACAGTGTGTTTTGAATATGGAGTACTGTCTACAGTGTGTTTTAAATATGGAGTACCATCTACAGTGTGTTTTAATAATGGAGCATTATCTACAGTGTTTTAATTATGGAGTACTTTCTACAGTGTGTTTTAATTATGGAGTACTATCTACAGTGTGTTTTAATGATGGAGAGTACTATCTACAGTGTGTTTTAATGATGGAGAGTACGATCTACAGTGTGTTTTAATGATGGAGAGTACTATCTACAGTGTGTTTTAATGATAGAGTACTGTCTACAGTGTGTTTTAATGATGGAGAGTACTATCTACAGTGTGTTTTAATGATGGAGAGTACTATCTACAGTGTGTTTTAATGATGGAGTACTATCTACAGTGTGTTTTAATGATGGAGAGTAGAATCTACAGTGTGTTTTAATGATGGAGTACTATCTACGGTGTGTTTTAATGATGGAGTACTATCTACAGTGTGTTCCAACTTGTTTTGTTCTACTGGTGTTAAAACCAATGTAAAAACAAATGTAGATAATATCTTTTGGCTTCCTTGAGATTACAGAGCATGTGTTTAGATACAGACTGAAATAAGTTTAGTGGCGCTGCAAGGCCGCTTGTTCCCATAGCAACCCTGTGTGTGTCACTGTCACTGTGCAGGGCCAGATAGTCAAAATCAATCTTTTACATTTTCTATGAACCATTTGAAATACCCTATTAGCACATGATGTTGAAAATGCACCTTTCAGATTATTTTGCCTAATGGGTGGTTCCTTTGTTGAAGCATTTGCTTTGTGTATTCTCCTAGTTCCTGGACCACCTACTGACTGGCATTGAGGACATCTGTGGACATTATGGCCATCACCACTGGAAAGACAAGTATGGATCTGTATTCTTTCCCGGCGATAAAGCATGTTTTATTTTCTCTTACGATCATTTCTGATCATTCTAACCTGTCTCTGAAACAGCTTGGGTTTAGGGGACAAGAGCTTTAATACAGATTATTTAGGCAGCAACTTTTTAAGACAGTACAGTCTGTTTAGTTAGAATTTTTTTGCAGTGCTCTATGCTAATGTTTTTCCGATGGAGTTCAAAGACATTTAAGAGTACTGTGAAAAGTGTTCAAGTAACACATAGTTTTTTAACAAACAATGTATTACATTTATACTGCGTGTGTGTGAATGAACTAAGGGACACACATCTGCTACAGCACATTCCACCAAAATCACACATTGACAAAAAACTGTAATGGGCTTTAATTTTTAGCGATGTCTGCTTGTTAACTTCTAGCCTATATCAATAATTTGCTAGTGTTGTTCACCTTTCTCTCGCTCTGATTGGACAGTGTCATCACAGAAAACTTGCTATGGTTGGCACATGCCCAAACCTTTAGCAAGGGGTGGGAAAATATATTATTGTAGGATGCAAGATTACATCCTACCACTCTTAGGTTTTCCTAAAACGTGTAACGACTGTCTAATACAATGGTTTGAGAGAACTGGTCGGGCTTCATCTCCATCCCCCTCCTCCCCGGCAGGCTGAACCGCTTCAACAAGAAGTACATAAAGAAGTGCCTGATAGCGGGCGAGCGCTACAAGGAGCCGCAACTCATTGCCTTCTACCACAAAATGGAGTTCAAGCAGGCCATCGAGCTGGTGGAGAGTGGAGGAGGCGTCAAGCCGCCCGCCGCCGTTCCCCTACAGGTCTCCATGCAGTGAGTGATCCATCCTCTACCATCTCCGCCGCTTCGCCCAGCTCCTGTCAGAGCCGTTCGGCTGGAAATGCAACAGACTGAACCAGCGATGACCTCCTGTAAATAACTGGCACAGACTACTGTGTCAAGCGGTGGCTGAATCAGTTAGTCAATTGCCGCAAATCTTGTGGGGACATCTAACTGTTCCCCATACAGACCCAGTCGTCCATAAAACCACAATTCCCCTTTTCGCCCCCAGGAACATCCAGCCCAAGAAGCAGCCTCCTCTGGTCGCAGATCGGGCCCTGCCTCAGTTTACCAAGAGCCGCGAGGAAGAAATCAGGAAGATCCTCAGGAGTAACCTGCAGAAGACGCGCCAGAGGGTGAGCACCGATCGTGGTGTAGGAACGATACCGCTGCCACATTAGGGCTCCATTCATACTAAGCAGAACGCTAAGCGTTTGGTGTGAACCACTAGGCCCAAGAAAGGAGTGTGTTTGCCTGCATCCCGCCGTTACGTCAAAACCGTCTCCACGTAATTCACAGCGTGGTCAGATTGCCGCCGTTTAGGCTGCGTTATTGGGGTATTTGTGTGTGTTCACTCACTCAAGTTTGTTTTCCCTCTAGCTGCGCTCCTACAACCGACACACTCTGGTGGCTGATCCTTACGAGGACGGATGGAGCGAATACATGCTGAAAAAACAGAGGATGATCGAGTTGGAGAAGAAGGTAAGGCCAGATGTGCCTAGGTGGTTGAATCTGACTGAAACCCTGGTTCCTCTGTAGCACCCTCCCATTCATGACCGGTCTCACCTGTCTCTGGAACAGAATGGGTTTTGGCCAAACACTGAGCTTTGGATAAGACTAACACCTGCTTTTGAATGACTGGTGATCAGTCATTAGTCAAAAGGTTTTTTAGTTTAGTCATTGGCACACTATTATTAATTATTGAAATTCCAGACTTGGGTTAAACAACAAATTAAAACTCTTGGTTATCACAGGTGTCTTTTGGAAACTTTTTATATTTTCTGTATGGGACTAACTGTTTCAATGAATAGTTAAAAACATTAACATCCAAATCAAGTCAGATGCCTGGCCAAGGGTTCCCAGACAGCAACTTGTAGCATACAACTAGACACCGTTCTCTCCCAATGGTGGGAAATACTCCACGAGTTGTCATTTTACTGTTATGGATTTTGTAATTAAAGTGTTCTTTAAATCCTCCCCACCTCCACCCACACAATTATTTGACTATCAAATCAGTTCACTGATTCTTTTTAGTCTTGAGCAGGGCCTCATTTCATTTAATCAGCCTGTAATTATTTAAATGGAGCCAAAGTTTTGATTAAATTAAACTTTTTGATTAAGATGTGCACCGTGGGCTGGGATCTGTGGAGACGAACTGATTGTTTCGGGGATTGTGGAAACAACGTTAGGTGCGGATTTAAAACCGACAGGAAGTTATTGTTCTTCTTACAGCCCGGTAAACCCAATTTACAACCTGTCAAACTAACAACACTGCCACCATTTTATTTTTTAAGAGGTGTCTTGTTTAGAATTTCTGGTAGTCAATGTAATGGATTTAAGTGGGCTGGCCTAGTGTTTGGGTACATTGATGTATTGCTGTTGTTACGCATTTGAAATTGAAAAGTGAATGTATGTAATGTATTTTACCTGGTCTTTGCATTTTACAGTTTGAAATGACTGTGTAGTCCAGCGCTGCCTTCATGAAATTACCTGATTCAGTAATTGTACCACAATAGTCCATGTGATGTGGAAATCAAAGATTAACCCCTTGCATATCAATTTGTTGGAAGCACTGGACTGAACATGTTTGTGTGTTTGTGTGTGTGTGTGTGTCTAAACAGATGACACAGATGAGTAACTACTTGACGGTCCCCGCTGCTCCATCTGACTCCCCCACCATGCGCAGAGCCAGACTGGCTTCAGGTGAGCCTGGGATTATTTTATACACAGACCAGACTGTCTTCAGGTGAGCCTGGGATTATTTTTTACACAGACCAGACTGTCTTCAGGTGAGCCTGGGATTCTCTTCTACACAGACCAGACCTGCCCTGGTTTTGCTCTGCTTGTCCTGTTTGGACTGGTTTTCTGTCTTTCTGAAAGGTGGTGGTAAAGCCACAGATACGACACGCCTAAGGCCGGTTCAAACTTGTTTTAAAAGGCATGTAAGAATGGAAACTTCTGTATCATGTGTTAAGTTCCAAAATCAAAATGTGGCAGGTGCTGCTCTTGGTTTGAGTGATGAAAAAAGAACCTGATTAAAAAAGAAAGTATGCTTAGAGCAATGTGAAAACGAAAGCTTTTTTATACTGTGTCAAATAATGAACCATAACCGAGGGTCAACCAATCCGATTACTATTAAAACCATTTCTGATAGATAATCAACTGCAAAGCATGATTCCAGTTTTCTAAAGTGAAATCTGAGGGAAATGCATTTTTACATGTTATATTTATCTTAATTTGAGTTACAGTTCCATTATCCAATGCGACTCTATTTGGCCACAGGCTTTGTCATCAGTGGTTAGCCTACCTAACATATCAAACTTGGCCTTAATTCTGAGCAGGCGTGTTTTATACTGGGGTGTATAACCTTTTACAGTCGATTCTGATAGCATTTGCTTTTGTGGTTGGCTGGGTCATTTTCATAGTTACTGTATGTACATGTGCAAATCACCACATCGGTTTCCTACATTCAATCCCACATGTATCTGCTACGTTGCAAATTTGTATTTAGCGGCAGAGCAATAAAGAACAGCATTAAAATGCTGCACTATAGAAATAAGCTAATAAGTGAATTGCAAGTTGTCATCCTCCATAGCATAATATACTCCTAAAAAGATCAGGCTTGGGACATTTAAGGGCCTTTATAGGCCTTCATATGTTTTACCACAATGTGCCCAGTTGTAATCTAGCTTGTTAAAACATGCATGATTCTTTTGACATGAAATATCCTGCACCTCTTATCTCATGTTAAGTGGGCAAATGGACATTGTCGAAATCAAAACCAAACGTTTATATGCACTCTGATTTACATTCTTGACCAACTTTATTTTAATAACACTTTTTTTAATAATATCATTTTTGACAGTGGAATTCTTTATTGATGGTTTGTATTGATTCCACATAATGGATTTCAAGACAAGATTTGTTTTTTTTGTTACACTCAATTCCTTAAGATGCATATAACAAATGTTTTGGGCACCAATTACCTTGGCACACACCTTCAGATCTATCCCAGAAGCCCAGATCATGAGCTTTATTATTTATAATGTGCAAATAAATGTTCATGCATGCAACAAAACTTTTGCACTATCATGAATGTGTTCCTCTCATTAAAACAAATAAAATTGATCTTTTCACTTTCACTCTATTTTATTGGAGGCCAATTTTCCTGATAGGCATCAAAGCTACTTGAGCAGGAATGCTGACCGTTCTAAATAGTTTATTGTTTTATGGGTATAGTTCAGGATTATTTAACTCTAATCTTGGAGGTCCTAAACTCTCCTGGTTTCATCATAGTTCAGACCTAGTGGCATTTCTCAGTGTTGTAACCCCCCGGCCCTGATGTTTCCTACCCCAGGTTCACCCCTGGTTTACACTATTCTGCTAACTCACATTGCCAGTGGAAATATGTTTGCAATTTTTAAGAGAGCATATTGCGCTTGGTTCTGTTTTAGGCTGTGATTTCCAAGCTGAAAACAAAGTGTTTAAAGTCTGTTCAGGTACGTAGTGTAGAGAGGTGATTGGCTATGGTGGCCAGTGATCACCGTTGTGATTGGCTATGGTGGCCAGTGATCACCGCTGCGTGGTCGGTCTGTACCTATAGCCAGTCTCCCAGGCTCAGGTGAAGGCTAGTCCTGGAAACTCTTTTCTAGTTCAGGTTTAATCTGTGTCTGGAAAACCACTCCTATGTAATGTTTTAAAGGCCGACAAAAAAAGCGGTAATAATATGTCTTAACATATTATGGACGGTTTAAAAGTTGTGCCTTTGGAGGTTTAGTTATTGCATTAAAAAATGACTTCCCCTCGCCAGATTCCACTATAATAGCCAGAGCAATGGACATTTTGTTTGTAATTTTTGCGAGGAAGCTGAAAGCAGTTGATCAAAATAGACTTTTTGTACATACGTTTCTTAGTGATAAATGTTAATGTTTTGCACATTAAACAACGTAGTATGATGATGCACTGATCAGATGTGAGCGTTGATCATACCGATTAAAGCATCTGTTGTTGATTTTATTTCTGAATGTCGGCCTTTAAAAGCTGCTTACTTACATTTACATTATGCATGATCATTTGCAGTAGTTGTCATCCAATGAGCTTGAATTTATGTAAAGATTTTGTCAATGTGTTTGCGGGTTCATATTTTTATTGCATATTCATATTCTTTTTTATTTATTTTCCAATGTTTATTTACTTCGGGTCGGCCAACCATGGCTGTTTGGCCATGTTGAGGGCTGTCATGTTGAGGGCTGTTGTTCTAGGCCATCTGAGCACTAACAAAACTAGTTTTACTAAATAAGATAAAAAATAAATAAAAAAAAGATACAAACTGCACATACCACAGCTCACCAGAGCCATGTTTTGGAGGTAACTTTAGAATATTCTAATGGGAATATATTGTCTAGAACTGACAGCATTTAATTACAATTCTGTCTGCACGGTTCCACAATTGCCTACTTGATCGTGTATTTGGGTTGGCCTTCCCTAGGGACGATTTAGGACATTTTAAGTGATGATTAATTGCTCTTAATTATAGAATTGCCTGTATCAAGAATGTTACGCCACTATTATAGTGTAAGTCTAAGAATATTGTAAATATACAAGTGTTGGAAATTACAAAATCTGACATAAAATACAAGAAAATATTTTATACATGCTTGGGTGTTTTTTTCTTTTTCTTTTGTCGATCCGAGTTGATGCAACAGATAAGTGACTAACACGTTTTTGTTTTAAATAACAATGTTGCAAAATGACATTTCTTGGCATAGCAAAACTATTCTTAACTAGGTTTGAACAAACTGAAATGTAGAAGTTTCAGTAAATGATCTCCGCCTGTAACTTTCTGTTCTTTTGCTTCCATGCAATAGACATCCTAACTGCTGGAAACTGACTTCATTTGCATAGTTTTTGATCACTGAACATTGTCCGAAACGTATGATTTCGGGATTAAAATATTGTTGTCTGAAAACGAATTCCTGTCTAACTTAAATAATAAAAAAACCGAATTGCTGTCTAACTGTATTGTAACATAACCCTTTCTTTGTGTGCCCACGGCAGACCCGAACGCCTTCTACACCATCAAGGCGCCGCCAGGCGGTGTCCCCACCATCCAGGTGGAGTTGGCCTCCCCCCAGTCCCCGGACTCCGTCAACCTGGTGGACGAGTTCTCCAAGAAGGGAGGCTCCAGCCAGGGTCCGGGCCAGAAGAACGGGGCCGACCGGAAGGAGGAACAGGGGTGGATGATGAGGCCTCCGACAGCGGGGAAGGGGGAGAAGGGGGAAGAGGAGGAGGGGGAGAACAGAAACCCTGGTTTGCTGAGGTGTCTCAGTGACCCCGGTCCCAGTAACGAGGACGAGGAGGATGAACCGTTCCTGTCCTGAAAACCTGCTAGCTCCTCCCATTGGGTAGAAACAGGGAGGAGCTTGGTCGCTGCAGCGCCTCCCACTGGTAGGGGCACAACAGGGGGAAGTTCTGTCTCTGATATGAACCAATAGGAAGCGTTGGATGAGACTTAATAGCCATCTTTTTTAATAGTCTTCATTGCTCTTTTTCCCTCTTTTTTTATTGTTAGGAAAGCAGTCACTGCTGATCATGGGATGTAGGGTTCAGTCACTGCTGATTAATGGGATGTAGGTATCAGTCACTGCTGATTCATGGGATGTAGGGTTCAGTCACTGCTAATCGTGGGATGTAGAGTTTAGCCACTGCTGATTGTGGGGTGTAGGGTTCAGCGGGAACTGGCCTAAATGGCATAAGAACAGATCTATGCATTACCAAAGGTTTAAATTATTTCAGTCAATATGTTCTGCATTTTGTTTCGGTTACGTTCCATTTATGTTAGTAGTACTTTTCATTGTTTTCCAAAAACTTTAAGTCTATGGTCTAGAATTTTGCCTTATTTCTGCGTCGGACACTTTAACGAGAGCATGTAAATTTTCACTCGGTGCATTGTCGTACCAACGTTTGGGGGTTTTCATCTCAGGGTTAATGCCACTATTCTTTTACTTCACCTTTTGCCACGTTGGTCATTCAGTGCTGCACACTGAGTGCGCTTCACTCCGGGTTAGAAATTCTTCACTGTGCTAATAGATCGCATTGGCGCCACCTAGCCTATGGGGCCCCGAAGGCTGAAGAATGTGTCAAGCGCACTTTCTGAGACACCAGCCGGGCTTTCAGCGGTTCCAATCGAACACAACAAATCGTCATCTTTGCTGAGATATATACCTTATCGAGGGAGGTGAGTGACTGCAAGTAGGACGGTCAGCTCCAGGGGCAACACCTGATGAGGCAGTGCAGTGTTCTAGCCCCTCCCAGTAGCAGCATGACCCTCCAATAGATTTTGTTCCTATATATTTGACTGCACATGCAGGAGAGGAAGGAAAGAATGTCTAAACATATTTTGGAAATTGTTTTTTAGTTGTATTTATTTTTGTGCGGGTCCTCGTCCACAATATGTCCGTTACAGGGCTACTTGACAATTGTTCCGGTTCCAAAGTGATAATAGTATATGATCCTGAACATGGTGAACCCCCCTGTGTAAACCAGGGGAACAAAATCACACAAAAACAACAGTTATTTTCTGTATCATAAGGAGTTTCCTAATCATGGTGTATTCTCCATATAGGTAGTTATAGTTCTCTATGCAGCTTCGTCTTATGGATCCCCTCTATTGCCCGTTAAATCTGTTGCCCCTCATTCACATCAGGTGTTCCCTGTAGGATCTTAGTGCTCCCATTTATAACATGTACTATTCAATAACAATCTGATGTTTTAGGCATGTTTAAGAAACCTGGGGGGAAACTAAAAATATGTAATATTCTTTCCTTCTCAAAAGCCAAGAACAGGCACGATAACCAAGCTAGCAATTCTATGCATTATATTTAATTGTAAAATGTATATAGCAATATATTGCATATGATGTTTCATTTAATGACTCACTTTAAAGGAAATGTTTCTCTGTAATGTTCTCAATGCAGTCAGATGTAGTTGCTCCTATGCTGACTATAACCCACACGGGCATTACGCTAGCTCAGGGGTCTCCAACAGGGCATGAGCTACCAGTAACATGAACATCTCCAAATCATCCGCAACCGTTAAAACAAAAACACTAAAATCCTCCCGCTCATCTTGCTGCCATTGTCTTTGTTATTAAGTTAAGCTGAAAGTTGTTGTGCCTGATTAAAGAAAGCTGAAGCATGTATTTCAGTTTCTCTTGGCCATCTAACAGCATATTGTAAAATATTTTAATTTTCCTTTCATTTCCTGCGCTACTGCCTGTGTCTGTCCGTGCGGCACACATTTGTCTATCACGGTGTGTAGCCTGTTGCTAATGACAACAATCGGCTAACTAGTCGTACGCTACTTGACATCTGTAAGCAAAAGCCAACACCGTTTGTGCGTGTGAAACAACTTAGTTTAGTCAATAATGTACAAGACTATGAACACTTCGACGTGTACACTAAATGGTTGTATTTGATGTATTCTGTACTTTGCTTGTCTTTTCTGCACAAAGCCTTAATATCAATAGGAATAATAATAGAGTAAGCTGCCTGCTTGTCAATGTGATGATTACTGATTTTGTCAAATTGTATGTCTCAAAGGTGACATTCAAGTAGTTTGTATTCAATTCAGACACTAAAGTGCATTTCATCAAACATTTTATTGAATAGCATAGCAGCCTCTCCAACCACTTTGTTTGTAAACCATTTTAGAAGTGTAGCGTGATTGACAGATAAGCTGGAGCTTTCTCGACTAAAGAAGAACCTTGGCCTAGTTTACCAGTTGTCACCGACTGTGCAGGAATGACCCATATCACCGCTGGGATATCACTTTACACCCAAATAGAGATGTTGTGACAGGGGAAGAGAGAGACGGTGAGAGTGAAGTCCTGAGGTGAGGATGACTGTCTGTTTGCCTGTCGTGTGTTCTCTGTGCCATTTTAAATAAGCCTAGTGGTGATGGTCAGCAGGGACGTCACTGTGGTTTGACTACAGAGGGTAACATGAGGACAGGGTCACCGTGTTTCGGCGAGACACGATGTACCCGTGACCGCAAACACATGCATGTACTGTTCTCCACCGCATCTGTGGGTGGTACTCTACATTTCCTTGTTCAGTCCACGTCTATTCATATAGCCGGTAAAGGGTAGTTGAAGGTTGATGCCAGCATAAAAGAATCGATAAAGCCCCTCACCACCTCTGTTAAACCAAATTGAATTAGGCACTGAAATGTCTTAGCTTGTTGTGATAAACTAGCGGTTTCAGCTGTGAGAGTAGACAAGAATAAATCCATCTTGATCAGATTAGCGTTTTAAAACAAGGCCTGACTGAAGGATTGACATTTCCTTCTTTGCTAGTATATTTTCTCCTTTTTTATTGTAATTTGAAGGACTGACATTTAATACAATCTAAACATGGAAAAATGTAGGTCATAGGAAGTCAACCTTAGCTGGGATGCTAGCCCTTGAACTATATTTTTATTTTAGCTTTATACAATAGTGCTGGGGGAGAAAGGGGCTCCTTCAAAGCTTTCCATCTGTTTTTCAGTGGACCATCACTTAAGTACCATTAAGGGTTTTTTGCTGTATAGGAGGAGCTACAATTATTTTACCTCAAATGTCCTGTGGGTTGTTTGTTATAAACCACACTGTGCACCCATTTCTGAAACAAATGTTTTTGTGGTCAGTAGATCAACCATGTTTGAATCTCTTGCCACCAGTTTTCCTTTCTCAATCTTAAGCCATACCAACTGTCTAGCGACTTTTAAATGAATAGGTGTATGACAATTGTATTGCTGTCACATTGTGGCAGCCTTTGCTGCATGTTTGCCGGTATGGGATCGTCCTGCTCAAAGCAGATGAAGGTTTACATTATATGTGCCGTTGATGTCTTGTTCATTTACTTCATCTTTGAATTGATCGTTTATTTGTGTTTCCTTAATCAGAAAGGAGCGTATCTGAAAAGATTGTTGAAGGTATGTCATTGCATATTCTCTGCTTACATTTGGAAGTGTTGTTGCCGACTTTTAAGGAACAGGAGAGGTATTTGTTGGACAGATTCAACCTTGCATACATGTAAGGTACTACACTTTCTAGTACCATTGCTTTGTATGTGATTTAAATTGGTTCATGCGTATATTTCTGTTTATGAAAATGTATAGGCTGTGGCTTAAGATGGATTTTCTTTCTTTTCTGACTTCTTTTTCCAGACTAAAGATCCCAAAACTTGCATACTTATGTCAATCAAAATAAGGTTTTGCAGCGTAATCTTCCATAGTAACCATTTGATTTCAATCATGAGCATTTAGATTTTCAGTCACTGAGTTTTGATATCAAGGGAGAGCATGTGGTGTTGGCAATAGCCTACCTCTCCATGTATTTCAGCTGGTGTAGAGCTTTGGCCACATGAGTGAAATGGTGATTTTGTCTTACATAGTATTATACTATCATATTATGTAAAATACTATGGCTGTTATATTACAGCCTTTGAGTGACTTTGATTTACTTTTTTTAATAATATTTTTTGCCAGATTAACCTGTTTCTCAGAAAGAAACAAAGAAAGATAGAATAAACACATGTACACAATACGATCTTTAGTCTGGAGAATGTGAAGTGAGAACTGCAGGCTCTCCACATATGTAAGTGCTTTATGTTCATTTGCTTTAAATTCTTAATGTTTTCTTATAATTAATGTGGTTTATTTGGGGTGATGTGCTTTCTATTGGGTTATTGAGCTTTACATATGGTTTACATGCTTTATTTGGTTTCCTGCTTCTTATTTAATTTCATTTTGTTGCTTTATTGCTTTATATTGGTCGCTTTAAATATCCATCTCATAGTTACCTTCCTGGTTTAGAACCAGACAAACATGAAATACCAATCAAAAAAACACAAACTAGCGTTGTTGCACAGCTATTGTTATCTGGCTAGTCTGTCACTGTAGTCCTTTTAAGATTGATTTCCATCCATGGCTACTTCTTCAATGTCAGAGGGTTGAAGGGTTAAGGCTCATTCTGGCCCAAAGCCTGTAAACAGCTTTCTTGTTCCCGATCCTCCTGCTGAGAATGAATCAGCAGTTTATAGACCCCCTTTGTCAGTCTTGTATATTGTTTGCATACAGTGTATGTATGTCTGTATGTCCAAAGAGATTTGCTTGTCAAAACAATAAAATTACTCCTGAAATATATGTAAAAGTCAGACTTGGGTTCAAGTACTTATGTATATGATATAGAAAATATTTTCTTATATTAAGGCCAGAACAATTCATTTTATTTGAGTATTTATTCATTTGCAGGGGTATTATTATTATTATGAATTGTATTATTATACTTATTCTAAATGTAGGGTTAATGAGTACATGTATGAATATTTCCAAACACATGCATATGTGTATACATACAGTACTTTTATGTGAAAAGAAATCTTTCCATATTTCTAAATGTCTTTGAACCCAGGCCTGCTTAGAATATCACCCGTCATATTAATAAAACATACTAGCCTGGTACATCATGATTTTGCTCTACACCATTCTCTCTGTAGATGGCCTATCCCTACTTCTCTAAGGCTAAAGCCTAACGTTTGCCACGCCATATTGATGAAGCACTTTAAACATACCTTTAAGTGACACCTTAAATGCGAATAAACAATGTTAAAGCTAGAGCCAAGCGTGTGTTTATTTTAGTCCCATGCTTTGCATGGGCAAGTGCTACTTGGATCCAGTGCCTCATTCCCAACAGAGAAGCAGGGATGCCGGAGACATTTAGCTTAAAGCAGACAAGGACAATGTCTTCTTCATGAATTCTGTTGCTCCACAACAGGCTGTTTTCTACAGCATAGCGATTGTATTGCCCGTCTCCCATCCTTCTGTTCGGTTTTATGGGTTTCTGTTAGGTTTTGCATTTGTCAGCTAATTGGTCTTCTGCGATTTGCAAATGTATTATTTGCAATAATGCAGATTTCATTTTCGATAAAAGTGAATATATATATATATATATATATATATATATACACACACACACACACACACACACACAATGATACAATGTAATACAAATCCATGTTACTGTACAAAAATCGAATTATATTGAAATGAACACTACTGCACTGTATTGGTTGGTAAACCAAGCTTAAGCTCCATCCTTGTAATTAGAAAACTGATGCAGTATGCCTACTGATAAAATGAAACTACCAAATAATGTTGAATTTATGGGGGAATAAAGAAGATGTACATTATGTTCCTCTGCATTACTGTAAAGGCTTAGTTAGCTTCAGAAGGCTTAGATGTGTTCATGCTGCAGATATAGTAAAGCTGAAACTAAATCCAGATTTTACCGCATTGTTTTACGCTTGATCTAACATCTGTGAAATACTGTTTTCTCTAACACTCTTTGAATGTATGCTCTAATAACATCAGATAAAGTAAACAATGCAATTTAATGCATTACATTATTAGAATTTTGTCATCTGTTAATATTAGCGTAATAACTTTTTTGCCTTTTGGAACATAACATCGCACCATGGACGCTCGACCTTCTTTAGGCTGATGTGCCTCATTTGTTTTTGACACTCAAAATACAATGTTGAAACATATTGAACTGAATGCCCTGCCAAGATGATAATACCATTTAATGGCATTGCTGCCCATTTCAATGCGCTGAGTCTAGTAAATACTCAAGACCATTAAGACATTTGGCTCTGCTAAAAATAAGTTTTTTTCCCCCCTATATTTAACCTATTTCTCAATTTATACAAGAAATCTGACTTGTGACTGAAGTCCTTGTGTTATTGGCTTGCCAGTGTGTACCCACAATACGGTACATTATGGTGGGACAAGATACACGTGTAACATGTCATTAATATTTATTCTTGAAGTTGGAAGTAAGTGGAACATGTGAGTGGTACAATGCTTACGTTTTGTTTCGTTAAGCCGGCAAGGAAAAGCAGTGCTTATCAGGCGCACACAGCCAGAAGATGGTGCTGTGGAACCAAAATCAAGACTTCTATTGCTGATGACCAGGCTTTACCTTTCTTATTTAGTCTATTAGCAGACATTATATTTGTATGACTATCTAGTAAACATTAAAACACTAGTTGAAAGGGAATAATGTTTTGCAGTGTTCAAATTCAATCAGCTTATTGGTCTGTTTAATTTCCATGGTCCATGTACGCTCTAATGTAGGCCTGCTTGTTATTGTAGTTTTAAGCATTGCTTTTTTTTTTATGTTCCCAAAGTAATAATGTTTTGGATTGAACTCCAAGGAAGCTAAATTGGCTACATTGATTTATGTATATATGTTTCTACATATTTCTTCTGCAGTAAGTAATATCTGTTAAATAAAATAATGATTTATATGTCAAATATCTAAAGCCCATGTGTAAATGCACATTTTACATTAGGGTGTTCCTGGGAGTAAACCACCACAATTCGGTAAAAAGCACCAGTAAATGCTTTTTCTCCGGTAGGAACACAATGACTTGACATTTAGAATATTCTGGAAGTCCTATAGGTGGTTCTTAGCCGTAGGTCAAAACCGATCACTCACACACTTTATCGCCCTGCGTCTGTCTGTCTTCAGTAGTTGTGCCCCAGGCGTAAGCTGTAAAGATGTCACAGGTCTTCCATTTTAAATAAAGACAGTGAGTGAAGACACGAAGTGATGTAAAGCAACCCGGTCCCAACAGTCGATATCATTTAACTGAACTGCTGGGATCTGCTGCAATGTCAATGATTATTGACTGCTGTGGGTTAAAGACCAGCATGCATCATCACACAAACTACACTGAAGAGTGAAGAGTTAAATTCTAAATCTTAAATACATGTATTGAAATAAGGTGCACTATCCATTTAATCACAGTTGTTAATTTGAAATAAAGATGTGTTTTCCCCCCAAAAAAATTGTGAAACCCAACCAATTGTTCAGTGGCAATTAATAATTCTGGTAGTTTATTTGGGGAAAACAAAATGTATTGATTCTGATCGCGTTAAGCCGGTTTCCATAAGGTCTCAGGTTCGTATCCCAGACAAGGTTTAAAATGTGTTGTTGCGCCCCCAAGTATGGCGCTAAACCAAAAATCCTCCTGTAAGTCACCTTGGAAAGAGTTAAACTAATATTTCTTGCAGGACTTTCGGCAACAAACATGCCTAACCGGCTGTGGTCCTTAAGAATGCAAACGGTAATAACAATACACATTTTAGATCAGCCTTGTTTCATTAAAGTGCTGTACATGTGTACATTTCTGTTTTTCCATACCCAACTTCCAGTGTCTACCAACGATGAAAATATGGAGTCCAAGAATCTACAGAGTGACACTACTGCCCGTTCAATCGCCATCGAAGCACCGAGCACACCGGTCGATGGCAGACTCCGCAGGCCACCCCAAAGGCAACATTTGGCTGGAAATATATGTGGGTAGTCACACAGGGGTACATACATTCTAAATCAACAGGCTCAGCCTACTGAGCCATTGGCTGCTCTTTGACTCACTAATCGGCTGTTCATGGGAAAGAAAGCTGGTCAATATCACAACCCAGTGATTACCGGGGGTTAATACAAATCGGAGATCGATCCGGATGCAACTTGGAAATTTATTTTGCTGAGGTAGAAGTCAATGTGTACAGTCTCGATGTGTCCAGTGTCAAGGAGTGATGCATGAAAACAGTAGGTATTATAAGAAATGACAAAGTGCATTACAGTGACATGTTCCAAGTTGAAATCTCCAGGAAAGAAATACTGTTTTTGATGTAACCAAATAATTACCTTAGAATGAGCAACGGAAATAACTTGAGACATTTATTATCAGTCTGTCCCCATTCATTTCACATAAAACCAGCAGACAACATTGACACACAACTAGACATTGTTAAAAATAGTAAGAAAAGATCAGAATGTTCAAATTATTATTTCAATGTTCTCCTGGTGAGGGACCTACTACTCAAAGTAACAAGAGGAAGGGGTTGACTACTGTACAGTGTTCATATTGGGACGCTCAGTCTCAGTAAGTGTTGAGTTGTTCTCAGTAGTAGGGGAATCACTAGAAGTAGAGTCAGTAGAAGCAAAGGAACTTAATAATATTTATTTATACATGTCCCTGTTAAGAGGTCCCTGTTACATATTTGTCTCAATTTAGAAGGTTGTGAAAAGCATCTCAAACAATTCTCCTCTGGCACAGAATTACAAATCTATAAAAAGCTGCATCCTTGGACAAAGATCTCTCAATCGTGATGTTCATCCGATTAGAACTTAAAACAATTTTGGCCATACTGACAAAAGAATGTGTTTGCGTGATCTGGAATAAACATGTTTAAATCTGTCATATAGTATTCAAATTCCATACATAAATTCCATCCATCAATGAGTCGTATAAAACAGAGTTTGAAGTTGCCCTATATTTGTGTACATTTTCTATGTTGTTGAAGAGATCCAGCATTTGAATAATGACACAGATTGGCCAAGAGTGCAAAAGCAGCATTGTAAGGGAGCAGATTTAGTTAACTGTTTTTCAGCAAAATAATGTTTCTAACCTTCTGTTATGTTGAAGCGGGTGGGGTTGGAATAAGGCAGAGGGAGACATATGACAGCCCAGTCACTTCTACTGAATTATGACTTTTGAGAAAATTGAAAAGGTTCAATTGAGTTCTTACTTCTGGATCAAAGGACATTGGAGGCTTGACTTAGTCTAATTTAATATGTCCGGTATTTATTTTTGACACACAAAATTAAATCCAGAAGGAGTTGGCTGCCCTGCCAAAATGTAAATGGAATTCCGGCATAGTGAAGCCAATCCACATGGGAAGTGTGTTGTATGCATACGGGGCCTGGACTGAAAACAGAGACACATTTATGCTCCATCAATCTGTTTATTTATTCCTATTCTGTGGCAGTTAAATCGCTATGACTCATTTGCTTGTCTAACGGCTTGCCCATGAGGACCCAAAATGTTCTTTGTAATTTCGTGGGACAAGACAAATGTGCACTATTTGCATGAATACACCTGTTTATTTTCTCTTGATCGCCTTTTAATGTTGGGAGTAGATGTCCTTCATTTGTAATAATACCATTCACTGTCATTTTCTATAGGATATTATTCCAAAATGATGGTCACAATGATAGTATGGCATGGGTATAATATTCATGCAGAAGGGCAATTTATAATATAGGCCTGTACCAACAATACAGTATAGACCAGGGATGTGATGTAGGCCTATATCATACTTACTATATAGTTACTGTTTTCAAGATACATATATTTGACCACGATGAACTGTAGCTCTCACAACACTGCTGTTGTGAATTGCTGTGCTAAAAAGCAGTTAAGCTTGTTTAAAGCCATAGCCACATGGCTAGCTAAATCCAAACACTGGCTAATTTGCTGGGTAAATATATGCTAATGGTGCCATGCAAATTCATAAAAATAGAAAGAGATATTCATATAGAAGACATAAAATTAAAAGATAGAATAAATAGAAACTAATCCATATATATTTATATATATACTATACATATAAATCCTTAGAGAATGTATATCTCAATCTTTATTCATTTGTTTTTTCCTCTTTACATTTCCATGCAATGCCTGCCTTTCACTCAAAACAATAATGATCTTGTTTAAAGTAACTAAAGTGAAGGGCCTATGGGTGCTACTTTGGAACCAAGTTTGCTTAATGTTGCTTCTGGACAGAAAACAAAGAACTGTTTTGTCAGGCAGTTTGGGGCTGGCCTTTCACATTCTCTGAATAATCCACGTTGATGGACGGGGTGGTTGCCAGGTCAGTGAGTCTAGACTAGGTCAGTACTAAGATGTCCAATGAGATGGCATTCATCCAGGCTCAATGCCTGGGAGCATTTAGACCACATTCTGCTGATATTGCCGGGACCAGCCAGAAGATGGTGCTCTGCCACTAAATACCAGCATGTCTTTGGAATTGAATGGGCCCCATCCTGATGTTACGAAGCTACCTTTTAACAAGCTGTTCCATTATATTGCAGGTTTGTTTTATTAAAAACGACTGTCCAGCACATAAAGACACAGACTAAGTAAGTGCTTGTGCGTAGAGCCGTGGGCCTGTACATAGAAGGAAACTAATCCGTACAGTATATTACTTCAACAGGATTTTAGCATTTTTGAGAAATAAAGGACATTCAGTCTCACCCCCAGCATCAGCATCAGTAGATCAGTTTGTCCTAAAACACACATCCCCTTTAAAACCCTCCTTCTAACTATTAGGTCAGCCAGCCCCCGCTGGCTTGTCTCCTTGGGTCAGTCAGCCCCCTCGGTGCGTCCCGTGACACCAGGCAGAATGGCTTCTGGTCTCCCTACAGTGTCCATGGGAGTAGTTGAGCTGCAATCATCTGAGGTGCTCAATATCCATTAGTTCCAGAGTCAGGGTTCATTTTTCCTGGGTGCTTAAAAAAACAAATGGCAGCCAACTGTGATATTATTAATCCAGACAACAGTGGCCCAGGCCAATATGTCTCTGTGACAACACCGTCTGGTGTTTGATGCATTGCTACAAGCAGGACACAGAGATGGACTTTTTCATTTGTGTCCCACTTGAACAATGAATAAAACATTGCATCATGGGTAAGGAAGGATGCATGTTTGAATAGGAGAACGAGGCTTACATCTCCTAGTCAAACAGAGGAGTTTATGGATCACAGAACAACCCGTCTCTGTGATCAAACAGAGCCCAAACCGGTGGGAAAACAGACATCTTGATTGATCATTTGATAAGCTGCTGGTGTGTCTTGATGCCTGTATGTCACAGCATGGACATAATGTAGATGAACAGGACTATTCACAGGGGTGGATGGAAAGGCTGTCCAGCTGGAAACTCGCTTCTGTATTTCTCATTACATTTAAGATCACAGAGTACTGTATCATGGAATATCACTAGTACGTGTTATTAAGTGTTGATTAGTTCTCTTCCGTACCTCGCAAACAGCAAACGTTTTTTCCATATGTGTTGAGACAGTTTTGTGGAAGTCAGAAATCATGCATGACACGAGATCGGTGCAGACAACCCAAACATCTCGCCATTGTATTAGCAATGAGAAAAGGCAAGGGACAAATATACACCCAAGGACTCACTGAATAAAACATTTGGTTGTAATGAAAACATCCAAGTGTGTTGATGCTGCACCTTCGTGAGTACTGAGAGTGTATTACATATGACTAGTTTGTCCTCGTGATAAACTAGCCTGTCAAAGTCCCATTGTAATCCATATCAACTCATTGGCCACTTGTTGAGTGCATTTACTGTAGTAGTTAAGGGTTGAAGAAGAGAATTCTACTTGTTTTCTTCAGGAGGTAAGACAATTAGAATTATTGTAACCAAACTTGCCCATTATGTTCCACGTAGCCTAACTTTATCAACTCTAACCTAGCATCCCAACACAGATTGTGCAAGTAGATAAATGGCATTTCTGAGTAAACCTGCCTCAGATCTATATGGGATAATCAAACTGTTATTTCTCATATTTTATGTTCTCAACTGCAATTCACAGGCATTTTGTGTGATTGTGAAAAGACAGTGATACGTATATATAAACAACAGCTGGACACACATTTTCACTTTCCCTTGATTCCAGTGTCGCCTAAGATACTAAGGAATATCCATGTGTTGTTTGTTCAGGAAAGGTCACAGACAGATGGTGGCATCCTGGTCCATGAGGGAGCTTCATATCCCCTTCCTGGTAAAGATCTAGTGTTGATAGTCTACTTTGTTAGGCCCATCGGTCTTCAGGCCAGACTTTATTCATCCCATTACCAAACCCATTTGAAAACGTGAAGGCCTACGTGTTCGTGTGTGCCATT
The DNA here is from genome assembly GCA_016801125.1 of Novumbra hubbsi. Lineage (NCBI taxonomy): Eukaryota > Metazoa > Chordata > Actinopteri > Esociformes > Umbridae > Novumbra > Novumbra hubbsi. The sequence continues at coordinate 10,681 of JACXGK010003969.1, read as the reverse complement.
ACGTTCCAGCACATTCCACAAACTAAGCAGTATTAAGCCCCCTGAGTGAGAGCGAGAGTAATAGGTATTTCTGTTCCCTATGCATTATACAATAGGTGTCCTGTAAACTCTGTGATGTTGCCCTCTATACTCAGTTGGTTTGATAATGCTGTGTATGGCTCTTTAGTTTCCACGCACAGCACTATCAAACCGTTAATGACTCCCACCTTGTTGATTTGGACCAGACCATTTATCTTATTTTGTCTCTGGACAACAGCATGTCTGCAATTTCTCTTTGGACCCCGTCTCTTCTTTTATGCAGAGGTAGAGCTTTTCAAACTTTTGTCATGTGATCAGCATGATGCCCTATGCAGAGGCAGGTATTGTATGCCCACCATTCTTCCTAATAGGAATCAGATACATCTTTAGAACTCAAACATATTAGATGGTGATTCGTAGTGTCTTTATAAATCAAGATAATTATTGTTGTCTACCATAAATACTTTTTTGTCTAATTGTCTAAAACAAAAAAAAATGTATGCATGGAGTGAAGACGGGTTTCTTGGAAATCGGTGTCCCCAAATAATTGCAAAATGGTTGGGAAACAAAATAGCAAATTGCAAAGAGTAACTTCACATATTCGAACACTGTTTTTCATTTGGCATATGCTATGCACCACCCATCTGATAAGTCTCGAATTAGATTATCCATACTACCCTTTCGGGAATAGGACCCAGACCCGCGTTGGGTCACCACTTGCTGCCTGGTGGGCACAGTGAAACCCCAGTTGCTGGTTCTCCACTCCACTGTGAATTCGTATTCCTTTACCATGTTCTATAAAACCTTGGTGGGTATCAACCAAACGAACCCGCCCTACCAACTCGTTTATACATCAGTAGGTCTATTCGTTTCACTCTAGCTAACCTATATTGCATTTTTTTTATTTCTCCCCCTCTGCGGTGGTGGCGAGCCAGCGGACGAACACGGTACAGCAAGGGTGCGCACGAGAAAAGGCAGACCGTAGACGGCGAGTGAAAGACACGGTGTTTTGGTGGGACTGAATTGCAGGCTACACTATCTCTCTTGGATGAATATATTTTAACCTCCATTCTTCGGATTTTCGAAAGCGAAAACAACTTCGTGTGTGTATAGGGCACGCGTCACCTTCGCTGTGGGCTTTGTTATGCGTATTGAAATATGATGAAGAGGCTGAAGAACGTGCAGATTTCTAACGGACGGCGGCGGCATGAATAAAATAGGCTACGTTTCTATCCGCCTACTGTACCTTACAGGATACAAACCCTGATGCTTGTGGTTTTCCAGCTTTTTACAGATCATTCAGTGACATGCAACGTGGACCGCTATAAACGGACCCGCCAATAAAGAGGCGCATGTTTTACTACCCATCCGGTGATGCCTTTTTAGTGATTCGCCTAATGGAATAATGAAGATACGATAAACTTTACTCCTGCTTTGCGATGGCGGCATTTTCTGATCAATATGCTACGTAAAGTAACGAAACATCTGTATCATTACAGCGTGGATTCCGCATATCGCGTTATTTTACATTAATAGATTTAGCGCGTATTAGCCTACGTAAAAACTGTGACATTTATTTTAAATCTGTCATTTTGTGTATCTGGGAGGCTACTAAAATAGAAGAAAATACCCAAATGCATGTCATAGCCAATAGCCTATGCTAATGTTAGGTACACATTAAGTAGCCTATTGATCTGTTGCAAACGTGATTGCTAAATTGCAGCGGTAACCTTTGCCTATGCAGGTTCAATCGATTGCACGATAAGGAGAGTTCTGGCAATCTCTTTCCTCTATTGTCACAGGGGTGTGTTTTTCAGCCCCGCATATCAACTTTTTACACATGCTACAAGACACATAGAAAAGCTTCTCGACAGAGTGGGTGCGAGAGTGGAGTAAAGCCTATTGCTGAATACAAACTTTTGGCAGACCTAAAGAACAACATTTTCAATGGTTTTCCGAAAGTTGCCCGGTGTGTCTGCATCGGGCATGGGACTTCGCCTATCCCAGAAATTTGTGTTTCTACTTTTTCTCTCGGGCTTAGTAACTCTATGTTTCGGGGCTCTATTCTTCTTACCCGACTCTGTCCGCTTGAAACGTATTTTTCTCTCAAAGACGGAGAGCCAACCTGTAACGGTGGGGTCTGATAATGATTTAAGGGATCATATTAAGAAGGGGGCGAAGGACACGGAACATCTCCGTGGCATCACCTCAGCCAAGGGGGAAACCAGCACAAAACTGAAGTCCTTTAGCCGCAAGCCCTCTATCACCAATGAGGCAAAAACGGACGAGAAAGTCGTCGGCGGGGAAGCTTTGGAGGACTTGACGATGTCGAGGTCTAAAACAGAGTCGTCTTCTAAGGATGAGAAACTGACATCGTCTTCTAACCAGCGTGCCAACACAGATACTTCTTTTGATTACAGCAAGTTTAAAAAATGTCTGCTTAAACCGCCACTGGGGATTGAACACGGAAAGTTGAGCCACCCTCAGACTCTACATCGTCGGGAGAAAGTCAAAGAGGTAAGCAAACAGTGTTATTAACTTATTTATTTACGCAACAGCTGTTTTGTCCATGCCCTAAACTGTCAAAGTATTTAGGATAGTCACGATAGGATATGCCGCTGTAATGGACTACGCAAGTTATCAACACGTGCGTAATTGCGCTTCAAATTGTCAAGGGAAATGTTTTTGTTTTGGTGTGGGAATCGCCAGAGGAAAAGTTCCTAGTCATTTTATGTCTACGCATGCTCCCTGCGAAACCTGGTGAGGTTGTATGATAAACGTTAGACCTTACAGTCACTCGATTGTTAGTTACTAATTCGTACTAATCGTGGTGAAAAAAAACGATGGTTATAGGCATTTTAGTCTAATGAAGTTTATTTCGGGACACTTCTCTCTACACAGCAGCTATTACGTTTTCATCAGATAACTGCGTAGACCACTATGTAACTATATCTCCAAGTGTTTTACCGCGGCTTGCTTTTGTTTAGTATATCGTTGAGCTCCGTAGTGCCCAGACTATGTGTCCATACCTTTTCAAACATCCTCATCCACTTCATAATAGAGAACAGATGAAAAGGGTGATAGCGCGGCGACATCCAGGTAGTGTCCAGTGTGTGTAGATGGCTTCGGGACATTGTATGTGACAGCGATGTGGGATGCTGTCATTCCATCTTACCGTTTTTAAGGTGTGACTGTCCTTATACCCTTAGGTCATATTACATGGCAACGTGCAACCAACTGTCCCACACCTTGATCAGTAACATGTTTGTCCTAGTATTGAATCAGAGGGAAGTGCTGACTTATTTCCAGAGAGAAAACACCTTTTTGAATGTGAATGGAAAATATGTCATTTTGCTGAGCGGTGCAAGCCTGCAGGTCTTTGAATACAGGCCTACTAACACAGAGTAATTATTATTTTAACAGCACCCTACCAAGCAATTGTCTGTACTCTGGTCCAGTGTGGGTTTTACTTGCACTGCATGGAATTAAGCACCCCCCTCTCCCCAAAGCATAGTTTTAGATAACTTCAGAATAATGACCACTCTCTACTCTGTAAAACAATAAAGCCAATCGCTCATTTGGCGTTGTGAGTTGGGTGGACTTCATATGGACAAGAAATGTATGTAAGTTGTGAACATTAGTTAAATTAACATACTTTGCTCAAACTTACACATTCATATTTGCCTTTGGAAGGCTACAAGTTTGTTCAGCTACGACAAACCCATTGTAGCGGGTTGAATTACATATGGATGTGAAAAACACGTCTGTGTGTGTGTGTATATATGTTTATATATATACACACACAATCATTTAAACGTTTGGGGCCACGTAGAAATGTAAATTTCTTTACCATTAGAATACATCAATTTGATCGGTTAAAGGTTTATTTTCAATGGAATTTATCATTGGACATTTTTTTTAATTATGTTAACACGGCTGTAAACTGCTGTGCGGATTAAAGAAGCATGAAATTGTTGTTTAGACTAGTTCAGTGTCTTCCGCTTCACTGCTTGTGGATTTGAACAATCCTCCGATTCTAATCAGTCTGTTCTTGTTCTGAGGCAGAGTTCTTCCTCTGTCCAGTGTCTGTGTTCTTTTGCTCATTTTAATATTTTTTTTTTTGTCCAGTCTGGGATTTGCCTTTTTCTTTGCAACTCTGCATAGGAGGCCAGCATCCCGGAGTCGCCTCTTCACTGTTGACGTTTAGACTGGTGTTTTGTGGGTATTATTTAATGAAGCTGACAGTTGAGGACCTGTGATGCTTCGTTTTCTTCTAACTTGTCACCGTAAAATATTTGTCCTCTTGCTCCGTTGTGCATCAGGGCCTCACACTCTATTCTGGTTAGAGCCGGTCTGCGTTGTTTTGTGTAAAGAGTTGTACACATTGACGTACGACATTCTCAGTTTCTTGGCAATTTCTCACACTAAATAGGCCTCATTCCTCAGAACAAGAATATACTTTTGTTTTTGGCCATTTTGAGTCTGTAATCGAACCCAGAATCACTGATGCCGAAGATACTGAACAAGTATAAAGAAGCTCATTGTCATTGATAATCAGCACAACAGTGTTTCGCTGTCTGACATAATGGCTAAAGGCACGTGTGCACATGTGTGGCACGCACTGGTCCAGACCACTCATTTACTTCTTTTAATGTTATATTGGGTTTTTATGAGAAAATAATCACTTATTGCCCAGATAAACAGTTTTATGTGGCTTTGGACTTTTGCACACTACTGTATATATATATAGATTTGTATATATTGTAAAACAAAAATATATATATATATATTAATATATTACAGTGTAGCATCACTTGTTCCAGTGGCTGAATATCAGTAACATGTTATCTGTTCTTTCCTATTGTTACACGAGATCCAGTCTCAGGCCGTTTGTCAGATTTCCAGAACAATCATCTCTATCCTCGGTGCCTCGCTTTCACAATGCAATTAGCGTACCAAATACCACCCTATTGTCTACACAATGCACTAATATTCAGTCCCATGGAGCCTGCTGAAAAGTAGTGTGATATGGAGGGAATTTGGACATAGCCCAGGCCCTCGCTGACCACATCACAAACATATTTTTTGTCTGGCTTTACAGACTTTTTCAAATAAACATATACAAATATTATTGATTATATTTCAGGCTTTTAGGAACACTAAGTAACACGTGCTTCAGTGAGTTACCGCGACTGAACCCTAAAAGGCATGGATACAGCAGGGCTGAACAACTCTCATTTTCTGTGAGGAATGTAACTAGTGAGAAAGTGATAGGAAACCCAAACATACCTGCTCTCCATGCCCATGGTGTTCCTGTCGTATAGACAGGGATGGGAGTCGGTCTCCCAAGGCTCTGCTGGGGGTGGTAACTTCCAAGAAGGTAGCCACATGAGTATGAATTGGACACCCCAGCAATCCCACTATTCCAATTTTAAAACGACCCCCAACCCCACCCTTTTTATTCCTCAACTCGTTCATATTCTGGCTTGTTGGGTTGCTGCATAGTCTCAGCTCTGCTTGTATAGGAGAACAAATACCCGGGAAGAGGCTTTTGGCAGATTACTACCGAGGTATCTGTTGGCCGAGACAAGATAATCTGGATTTCTCTTCTCTGTACCTTTCAAGTTGGTGATATCTTCATTACGTTTGTACCAGGTTATTAGTCACTGTGGACGAGCACGGTGTACAGCTCCTCTGCTGGGGCAAGACCTCAGAACCAACACATTTGTTTGTGCAAACAGAACTTTGCCGGCCCGAATCGAGAAATTCTCATTTTCTCCCCATTGCGGAGGCATACACGCTAATACACACGCATGCACACGCATCAACAGAGTTGGTCTTTATCTCACTGTCGGCACAACCTCACACAAAACGCCAATCAGGTCCTTTTAAAACATGTCTACCTCAATATAACGTCCTTTCTTTTGATTGTGTGACTACACTGTGTGTGTGTGTGTGTGAGTGTGGGCAGGTGTGTGTGATGCTCTTCTATAAGACGTATTTGTTGGTCCCTGCCGCGCATTGTGCTACAGCCAAAGGAAGGACTCACAGGAGGCGGTCTGTGTCAGAGAGAGTCTCCGAACGCTGCGATAAGGCTTCGTCCTCCTTGGGCCATATGCGAGTGTGTGTCTGTGTGCATACGCTTATCTCTGCTCGCATGTGTTTTGACTGTCGGCTGGCATTTGAATTAGACGTTGGGCCATTTTGGTCTGAAGTGTTGCCACAACTGTCATAACAAAAGGAAAACCCCAACACCAGTCCAGCTCTTCAAGCTCCTTCTGCTTTTCCCGACTTGTTTGCAACCAAAGGTCATTCTAGGTCAAATCACTTTTTCTTTTCAGAAGGGTCCATTCAGAGAGTGAGATTACTTTTAAAGGTATAATAAAATCCACACAACATTTTTATCTCTTTTTTTGTTAGGATCCAGTGGAAAGTCATGAACCACAAAAAACATCCAAAGCCAACTCATAAAACCCTTTATTGTCCCTCACCTCCACCAATTGTGGTGGAGTTTTTTTTTTTACTTTCTTATACCATGCTTCTTGCCAATAAAAAGACACCCTCCGGACAACTGGAAATATGTTGACGGTCCATCTTATGAAAACCCCCATGAGTCGTGTCACGGAAATTGGTGACTGACTGAATAAAAGCTGCTGTTAAAACCGTCGGCTGTGTTTTGCTGCTGTCCTCCAGCCAGCTATGTGCGGTGACCTCCGTCAGCCTTGCGTTCCTGTCTCCAACCAGCTGTGTGCGGTGACCTCCGTCAGCCTTGCGTTCCCGTCTCCAGCCAGCTGTGTGCGGTGACCTCCATCCGCCTTGCGTTCCTTTCTCCAGCCAGCTGTGTGCGGTGACCTCCATCAGCCTTGCGTTCCCGTCTCCAGCCAGCTGTGTGCGGTGACCTCAATCAGCCTTGCGTTCCCGTCTCCAGCCAGCTGTGTGCGGTGACCTCCATCAGCCTTGCGTTCCTTTCTCTAGCCAGCTGTGTGCGGTGACCTCCATCAGCCTTGCGTTCCTGTCTCCAGCTAAGAGCCAGGTGCACAAAGGAGAGCTCACCGTGAGCAGGGAAATGGCTGATTGCCAAACAGCTACAGGGCCCAGTTAGAATCATCTTTCTTTCTCTTTTGTTTTCCTTCCTTCCATCCTACTTAGCACAGATCTATAAGTAATTGATTTGGCAAAGTCCAAGTTATGTAAACACCTCACATTACACTCACCAATCCCACCAATCCCGATTTTGGAGGGATTCTAGAGATGATTAAAGGAGGACTCAAACAGGGCCCTAAAAAATGCTTTCCTCCTCTTCTCGCCTGTGGGTCTCTGTCGGGGGTGGAGGAATGGGAAGCGTTTGCGTTTATTCGCTGGCTCGGTGGAAGAAGGGCAAGTGTCAGAGGCTGGTGCTGGTTATGAGAGCCCACGTGGGGGAGTTTGCAGCTGAGCCCCGTCGGATATCAATACATCGCACAAGTCGATTGCGGATATTACCGGTGTGTCTAACCTGTACTCATTGCAATGCAGACGAGGGAAACATGCCATATCAATACAAACCCAGGGAAGACTACGGTACTGGAGGGGGTTTTAGTAGATTTAAAATGATGCACATCCCCGCATTCCCTCATCCCCACTTCCCCTCATCCCCACTTCCCCTCATCCCCACATCCCTCATCCCAATGGGGGAAAACAAGAGAAACAGAGAAAACGGAGCGGCATCTTCGGAGAGTAGCTGTGGGCTAACACATCCGTTTTGCATTCAAGGCAGTTTTTCTCCCCTTCCTTCGCACAGAGGGCACTAGCTTCAGGGCAAGTCTCTGTTGGGGCATGCTTTTCAAGAGGTATGCCTGTGTGATTACCTCTTGGATAGAGTTACAAGGCCTAGATTAGGTTGCCTGTGTGTCTGCGCGTGTGTGTTGGGGGCCAAAAGGGAAGTTTCCTCTCTGGAAGCACAATATTATTTGACAGCATATCTTGAATGAATGGAGGACGCAGTCTGCTTGACCTCACTTCAAGGAGAAGCCACTTTAAGGCTATCATCAGAGATTTGCTTTTTCAGGGGAATGAAGAGACACAACTGCATCTCTAGTGACGGAAGACCTAATTCATATGAATAAGTGACTCCTTTCTCTATCTCCAGAGCTTGTTTTTGTGTGTAGGTTTTGTGCAAGATAGGGTAGTTGAGTTCAGATTGGGCTGGAAAAAAATCTAGGGGGTCTGAGAGTTTAAAGACCAGACGCAACTGATGGCAGAAAAAAGTGATTTGCTGACATAGCTGACGTTACCATTTGACGTTCCGAAGATGTTTCTCCCAAGTGACGTATTGCTGTTTTTTAGGGATTTTTTCCTCCCCCTGTTCCACTCATACTGTATGTTTCCCTCCCCCTATTCCATTAAATAGTGTTTGTTTCCTCGGTGGACTTTTCACATTTACTTGTTTAATAGATTGCATCAGCTCTCAGTGACACCGAGAGGTCATGTCCTGGCCCTAGAGGTAGCTGTGTTGGCGTTGTATCTGGGCAGAGCTGCACGGTGGTTTAAACAGATTAAAGATCTGTAACTATGTTGTAGTTCAAGTAAAATGTAGTTTTAGCCTTATAAAGTACATTTCAAGATGTGTCTCATAACCTTTGAACCCGAATGGTAAGCTTACGAACAGTTTTTTTAGCCTTATGAAATTGTACTTTGTCGAGTAACTAGTTATCGACATTCATGTCATCTTTTTTACAATGGGTTCCCCTCAAAATATGGAGAAAAGACACATCTATTTTGTTTTGTAGTGGTGTTGAAAATGTGGGCTCAATCAAAATAAAATAGTAATACTTCCTATAAAAGCATATTTGGCACAGAAGTGTGTTCCACAACAAGATATAGATTTAGCCCCTAAGATGTCAGCTATTATTTCCCATAAATCCCATGGAATCCCTCATTAAAAAAGATGATATTAAGTACTTTCATTCATTTTCTTATTTCAAATCTCTCTCAATTTATTTCAATATATCTCTCTCTCTTTCTGCCTCTTAGATGTTTATCTTTCACAGGCCGGTGACTTGGTTAGCTCTCTCTATACTCTACAGGCAGCATACTTCCTGTTGCATATTAACACTGAAAAGACTAATGAGTACACCCCCCCCCCCCCCCCCCCCCATGTCATTATCTGCACCCTCTCCTCGCCATCTCTGACATTATTAGCTGCCCAGAAACCAGAGCGGGTGAGACAAGAAGTGACACAAAGGCACAAAGAGACAAGGCACAAAAGGGGGTGAGAGAGAATGTCATGTTCTTTTCTGCTGTCTGGTCAGACATGTTACTGTGTGTTAGGACCCATGGAGACGGGCGGTCGTAGACAACACGCCAATATGATGTGTGTGAGGAATCATGGAGACGGGCGGTCGTAGACAACACATCAATGTGATGTGTGTGAGGAATCATGGAGACGGGCGGTCGTAGACAACACGCCAATGTGATGTGTGTGCAAACACTCTTAAGCCGGCCATGTGCTTACAAGCTAAGCTCCTTTTCACAAATGTAAACATACAAGATTTTGCAAAGTGTTTGTTTGACGTTCACCTGGGGTTTTTATCAGCTGTCTCCACGCGCCAGGTTTGTTCTGCTGACCTCCAGGCCCCCATCGCCGTGATTGGTTTAACATCACTGTGATTGGTTTAACATCACTGTGATTGGTTCTTGTGGTGTGGGAACTATGAATTACTTTCTTAAAGGACCCGAATGTCATTATCCAGCGAAGAAGACTAGTTTTCATGTAGAACAACTTAACAAGGAGTTATACAAATGTGAATAAAATAAATAAAATAAAAACAATTATAATAAACGACTTCTTGACATCTCTTTGATTGATTGTGTCAATGTAATATTCAAGAAGTGTCGCTACGGAGAATAATGAGGCTTTATTGTTGTTATGGCGTCTCATAATTGATTACAGTATTATTGGTTTTTCTTTATAATTCAAGGGATTTTAGCAGTACGTTGTCTTTCTTCACCCTGGAGAAGACCAGGTCTGAGCGTGCTTTTACAGTACCGCTTTAATGCCACAGCTTTTCTGAGTGAGTTCTCATGCAGGCACCCAGTGTGTTGGTGTGAGTGAGCCAGACAAAGTCCCAGGGATGGCTGTGTTGGCCGCAGGCTAAGTTGACATCTCTGGAGGCTGCCGAACGAGACTGGTTCTGTCCATTTTGTCTCTTCATCTACTCCCTTGTACCAAAAATGCCAGAGAGATAAAAAAAAAAGTGGGAGAGGAATATAGAGAGACAGAGAGAATTTAGATTTTTTTTATCCTTCTCTGATAAGACGTCTACATCACATTAACTCCACCCACCCCCCGCACACACCCTCAATCCCAAATAAAAACACATGCTGTCTGCAACCTCCACCATGTCCAAACACAACACACACCAATTACAATTAGACCTCAACCCCCTCCTGTCCAACCACACAGACCACTCCCCCAGGAACCAAAACCCCTCCTGTCCAGACACACAGACCACTCCCCCAGGAACCCAACCCCCTCCTGTCCAATCACACAGACCACTCCCCCAGGAACCCAAACCCCTCCTGTCCAATCACACAGACTACTCCCCCAGGAACCAAAACCCCTCCTGTCCAACCACACACCCCTCCCCAGGAACCAAAACCCCTCCTGTCCAGACACACAGAC
>JACXGK010003968.1:5274-41340 GCA_016801125.1 Novumbra hubbsi | reverse complement strand
AAATCCTGGAGGATAATCAGTCTCAGTCTCCGTTCCCTATCAGTCTCAGTCTGCAAGAGAACTACGACTTGGGAAAATATGTATTTTCCAGCAAGACAACAACCCCAAGCATACAGCAAAAGCTACACAAAAATGGTTCAAAGACAACAAGGTGAATGTTCTGCAGTGGCCAAGTCAAAGCCCAGATCTAAAGCCAATCAAGAATTTGTGGCTGGACTTGAAAAGAGCTGTTTACACCCGATCCCCGAGCAACCTGACAGAGCTTGAGCTGTTTTGCAAGGAAGAATGGAGCAAAATTGCAGTGTCCAGATGTGCCAGCCTGATTGAGACATATCCACACAGACTCAGTGATGTGATTGCATCCAAAGGTGCATCTACTAACTACTGACCTGAAGAGGGTGAATATGTATGCAATCATCTACTTTACCTTATATATTTTTAATGAATTGATATTATTTTGTAAAAATCTGTTTTCACTTTGATATTAAAGACCTTGTTTGGCAAATTCCTGTCAAAAAAGCCAAATTATGTATAATAGCAACAAAAGGGTGAAACATCCAAGGGGAGTGAATACTTTTTATAGGCATTGTATATGCTGAGACAGAGTCTGGGAATTCTCATTCCAGCTTTGAACTGCCCAAAAAAACGTCTTGTCCTGTTTCATATGTTGTCTGTATGTTGGGAGGAGAAAAAAGGAGTGATTCCCATTACCAATGGCCGGGCAGGGGGAGAGGTTTGTAGCTGTTCCGTTTTATTGAATAGCAATGCTCAACGGTCTGATCCCCAGAAGCAGGAAAGTTCATGTGCTGGTAGTATTTCAGCCAAACTTTCATCATAGTTGCCCTATTGAAGTCACCAACCACAATAAAAGCTTCCCCAGAGTGAGGTTCCTCTAGATCATTAATTACTCTGATAGCTCCTCCAGTGCACACGTTTTATCTGTCTGCAGATGTACAGCCGTGGCCAAAAGTTTTGAGAATTGCACAAATATTAATTTTCACAAAGTTTGCTGCCTCAATTTTTGTGACAGCAATTTGCATATACTCCGGAATGTCATGAATAGTGATCAGATGAATTGCAATTAATTACAAAGTCATGAAAATGCACTTAATCCCCCCAAAAAACATTTCCACTGCATTTCAGCCCTGCTGAAAATCATGTCAATGATCCTCTTGCTAACGCAGGAAGAGAGATTCAATTGCTGTGAAGAAGGCTTCAGGGCGCCCAAGAAAGTCCAGCAAGTGTCAGGACTGTCTCCTAAAGTTGATTCAACTGCGGGATCGGGGCCTCACCATTGCAATGCTTGCTCAGGATTGGCAGCAGGCAGGTGTGAGTGCATCTGCACGCACAGTGAGGCAAAGACCTTTGGAGGATGGCCTAGTGTCAAGAATGGCAGCAAAGAAGCCATTTATCTCCAGGTAAAACATTAGGGACAGACTGATATTCTGCCGGAGGTACAGGGATTGGGTTGTTGAGGAAAAGTTATTTTCTCTGATAATTCGTGGCCAAAGACGTCACTGTTTTGCAAACAGACACAATTCTGTGTTTTTAAGAAAACCATTGTCTCTAAACACAGTACTGTACATCGCAGCATCCACAAATTCAAGTTAAAACAATACCATGCAAAAAACAAACCATATTTAAACCAAATCCAGAAACTCTGCTGCCTTCTCTGGACCAAAGCTCATTTAAGATGGACTGAGGTAAAACTGTCCTGTGGTCTAACGAATGGCAAACCATATTCTGCAAAACAGCATGGCTCTGTTGTAAAATAGTCTGGGGAAAAGGTAATGCAACATAGTGGAAAACATGTCCCCTGTTCCCACATTCTTGAAAACGTGTTGCTGGTGAAAAATTCTAAATGGACATTATGACTCCCAAAACAATAAAAAATTTCAGTTTAAAAATGTTATACGTTAACTTAGTACTATTTCAAATTGCATTTAGGGATACATGATTTGCAAACCATTGCATTATGTTTTATTAGCATTTTACGCAGCGTCCCAACTTTTTGGGAAATGGGGTTGTATGAAGAATTATGTGTCATCAGTGTGCCTTTCTTTGCAACATGATCTCCACTTGGTGAAATGTTTAGGTGTTTCATGGTCAAAGGTGAAATGGTTGATAGTGGTGGACTATTGCATAGTGTTAGCATAGCATAGTGTATAGCATAGCATGTTTCTTGTTATGAATTAAAGCAGCTTTATTTTCTACAATGTTTCAATGCTTATTTTTAAAAAAGCTGCTTCCGAGCATGTGTAGACATTTGTAGCATGTGTAGACAGATACAATAATGTTATTATAGTTCATGTTTTTACAGTGGGCACATCAGTAATTGTCAGGGTTTCACCTGAATGGACTTGTTCCGCCTCTACTACACCCCCTGGTGGCCTTGAGCGATGTGCTCATCACTGTCACAAACCAGCTAATTGCCATTTGGTGTGTAGTGTGTGCGGCAGATGGCAAGGAAGGGTCCATTTGTATTTGTTTCTATTAGTTGCAGTTAAGTAGGTTTTGGCATTCAAGCCTCTAAAGCACAGGTATAGGACTGCTAAATTAAACTGTTATCATACAAGTATTGCCAAAATCGTTCAATATATTTGTGCTCAATTTCAGCACTATAGTTACATATCCCCAAGTAAGCCCTTTGTTATACATTGGCTTTAACACTAGAAGTAAAGTATTTAGACAGCTTCACTTTCTGAACATTTTGTTTGCTATAGACTTGATATATCGACAATAATTGATTGGAACAGATGTGAATGGCATTGTATTTACCTTGTCATTGCATTCCCTTAGGGACTGCAATGACAATTTAGCTGTTTGTGATAACCATCTGCCCAAAGACTGTTTTCGCGAGATTAACCATATTTGACTGGCATTGATTTCATTGACACATACCTTGGTTCCTGGTAATCCTGGGAGCCCTGGTTCTCCCTGAGGTCCTAAGAATCCAGGCTCACCCTGTAATTAGCAAGCAAATAAGAAATATAGCATGCAAAAATATTTTATTAGAGTTCAGTACCCTCATTCTTAACAAAGTGTACTAGCAAATACATGAGCTCTTTTGAATTAAAGCAACAAAAACATTTTAGGAAACCATTGTCTGAAAGAAAATCTTACTGTAATAAGGCACTTATAGATCCACCCATTTTCCAATGCTATGCAGTGGATACATGACAATAGTAAACTGATGAAATAATTCTGAATATGTTGCCCTTAGTGCTTGCTAATTTCAATGAATGTCATACTGTACATATAAGTTATTTTTATAGTAGGAGAATGTGAGTATTATATAAGGTGTAACATTCTCAGATTCACATAGCATTACCAACATTAATTGTAAAACCAGGGTTATATAACGGAAATGCAGAAGGCCTTCTGCTAATCTACAAGCATCAAACAGTGGTGCAACAAGTATTGTTGTGCTGGTTTTAACATTCCTTGCATTTACATGTTATATCACAATAACATCCCATGTGTTTTTGTGTACATACATACAGTGCTGTGAATTTTGAATTCTTGTAAAGTAATTATTTATTTTAAGTTTTTAAGATTGTGTTGTTCATAATGTGAAATTTAACAGCAGACTCAAATAAATTATATTGTCCCATCCTAAGCTTTTTTACCGTTATTTTACTAGATAAGTTAACTAACATATCAAACTATGAACCTGGGAGCAATTAAGGGAGAGATTGGCAGGGTTGCTCAATTTGTCAGATTAGAGATTAAAAACAGTGTTGTCTGGATTTCTTGGTTTATCTGCCCACCCAATGTAATAAATATATGATCTAGCTAAATGTTGGGGGCAGGCAAGAGACAGGGAAGACTGGAAATAATCTGGAATAAAGACAACATTTACCTTAATCCCTGGAAGTCCAGGTAGCCCTGGAAGTCCGGGCTCTCCCTACACGGGGAAGTGCCACATGTTACTTTCAGGTTAAAAATCAGTCACAAAGCATTCAAAATCGAATACACACGTTGTCACATACCCCTATCACATTCATCAATCACATTCCTCTATCACATTCCTCTAGTAGCTGAGCTTCGCAAAAAAAAATAATGCAGTCATTCCTATAGTGGGTCTCTTTAAGCACACACCGGTTGAGAGTCATCATACATTCATATGATTCCACAGCACTGATTGCGATTTGTCTTGATCACTTACACTGCATCGAAGTTAAAATAACATAAAATCAATCAGAAAAGCATTGTTAATTTTGTAAATGACTATTGTAGCTGGGAATGGCTAATTTTCATTAGAATATCTACATAGGTGTACAGAGGCCTATTATCAGACAAGAAACTGAAGATTTTGTACAATGATGTGTACTACTCCCTTCCCAGAACAGCACAGACATCATTCCTCTAGAACAAGAATAGACTGATATGTTTTTGAAGAAAGTTCTTTGTTTCTGGACATTTTGAGGATGAAATGTATGCAATTTTAATGGTCAAAAAATATATATATATAAAAATATATCCCCACTTTGGATATGATGCCAGCAGCATGTTTTAAAAAAGATGGGACAGAAGCAAAGACTGGAAACATTGAGTAATTCCAAAAAGCAAAACCTTGTGGAATATTACATAACTAATTAGATTGATATTGACAACAGGTCATTAACATAATTGGGTATTAAAAGATCATTCCAGGTAGGACGGGTCTGAAAGAAGTGAGAATCGGTAAATGGTTTACCACACAGTGAAATAGTACAACTATTTAAGAATAACGTAATCAACGTAAAATTGCAAAGAGTTTTGGGATCTCATAACTTATGGTACATATTATCATTAAAAGATTCAAAGAATCCAGGGAAATCAATTTCACAGCTTGGCCCAGGAACACTTCTGAAAACCGTTGTATCCAATTAAGTTATGTGTGTTCCCCATTAAATCACCATTGACTGCCATTAATTCCCCATTGATCTCCATTTATTCCAAATGGACTTACATGTACTTTCAGTTCTTGGTCCCCTACTCTTCATCATCTACATCCTTCCCCTTGGTGAAATCCTCCATCACTTCAACCTCAATTACTACTGCTATGCTAATGATACTCAAATATATCTAGTCACCAAATCCCCCCTCTGACCCATATTGAGTCCTGTCTGACTGCAATAAAAGCATGGATGAAGGTGACAAACAGTGACAAAACAGAAATCATACTCATTGAAACAAAAGCCACCATCAATAAAACCGGCACTTTCACTCTCAAGATAGATGACACCGTTGTTTCTCCATCCCCCCCATGTACGTAACCTTGGCGTCACTCTGGACTCTACACTCTCCTTTGATCAGCACATCATTTTTCCACCTCCGCAACATTGCCAAAATCAGACCTTCACTCTCCCGTCCTGCTGCTAAAACACTAATGCGTTTGTAACCTCCCTTCTCCATTACTGCAACTCCAATCTTACCAGTATCAAATCTACATTCCTGCATAAGCTCCAACTGGTTCAGAACTCTGCAGCCAGACTACTCACCCACACCAAGTCCTGTCAGCATATCACCCCTATCCTCTGTGAATTACATTGGCTTCCTATCTCCCAACACATTGATTACAAGATCCTCCTGCAGACATGTAAAGCCCTAAATAACTCTGCCCCTGCCTACCTGTCTGACCTTCTTCTCCAATATAAACCTTCACATGAACTCTGTTCCGGTGCTGCGGGCTACCTCGTAACCCCGAAGTCCAAGCTTAAAAGCTTTGGTGACAGGGCATTTTGAAGGGTTGCTGATAGGCTCTGGAACTCTCTCCCTAAAACCATCCGTGACTCTGTGACTATCCCCATTTTCCAACAACGCCTTAAGACTCATCTGTTTAAAATTGCCTTCCCCTAGCTAGGCACTATCCCATTCCCTTTTTTCCCATTTCTGAAACATGTTTCTGGCATTAAATTCAAAATGGGCATGCATTTTTATTGTTCATGTTTGGAAAAACAATTTAATTTCTCAGTTTCAACATTTGATATGTTTTCAATTTAATATTGGGATACATGCTTATCATTGTATTTAGTTTTTATTAGCATTTTAGGCAATTTTTGGGAAAGGGGGTCTACATAATTGTCCAATAAATGCAAACTTCAACTATCAATATACCCTAGCATGGTTCCCCTCGTGGTTAACTCGTTAATATTCCACTTAGATCCACTAGAGACTTGCTTCGGTGTAACAGAACCTGGTTTTGCCCCTACTGCAAGAATCCCTTACATGCCGATTGTGTTTGTGCGTATTGTTTTGTCATGTTTTGTTTGTAAACTCAGTTTTTTGCAATACCCAGAGCTCTTTCACCAGGGATGAGTTCATGAACATCAGGGGAACAACTCCAGCAGATTTATTACCTACGTTCCTACTAACATCAGTGGATTTATTGGACATTCTAGGCAAAGGTGCCCTCCCGTTTGTTCATGCAGTTAAATGCCGGAAGAGAGGGAAACGTGCCGGGGCCCTTGGGTGTCTCCGCATATGATTACAAATAAATATTTAATGGGGTGTCCTAATTTTTTCAGGACCAGTGCAATGAAACTTGAAATACTACCTGAAAATCTGCTATCAATTGAATACAACAGCATCTGTATCAAAATAGAAGTAGTGTGACTGGCTTGCATTGTCTAGATAGAGTCTAAAGTTCATGCAAAGTTTTTAGCCCAAACCAAATACATGGAAGAGTGTATTGGACAAATTGTCTTGCTCTTTTTGAGTTAAACGATTATAGGCGATATTTTGATAGACAAAAACTAGACTGAAATTATTCATACAGATAAAAGATCACTCATGTACATATTTAACTATATTGAGAAGTATTTGATTACACTTCATCAACCTGCAATATTAATCTGAGAAATGTAAAGTTGTGGTGAGGATTTTAAGACGTGAAACAAGCCATGAGATATTACTGTATATTTTTACCTTTGTTCCTCCATGTCCTGGTTCTCCTGGTTCTCCCTGTAATACAGAGACAGGGGTCTGACTTCCAACAATTATTAACGCAAGGGATAACAATGAATGCAATAGCAGAATATTAACAGAATATTAGTATGATATTCATATTGATTTCACGTACTTCAAATATTCTTAAACATGTTCTACTTCATAACAAATGTAATAAATTAAGAAATATTACTTCAAAAGTTACACTTAGAGTGACTAAATCAACTGCACTTAACTATTTCCTTAGGCAATGTTGCAGACTTTTTAATTAACACATAATAACATTTGTAAACATCACTAATGTGCCAGAATATTTTCATTTTCTATTGGTTGCTTTTTTGCTTACACCTGGTTGTTCCTGTTCTGTGTGTGATTAGTTACTTTTGATTATGATGATGAATAAATATAAAAATAAACAGGAGCTAATACTGTTTATTAACACTGTGAAACGTAATTTGTTTATTACTGCATTACAGCCCGAAAATTAGCAGGAATCTTACCTTAATGCCTGCAGCAGTGGACCCTGCATCACCCTTGATTGGAAAAATGATAACATCTCAATGTGTAACATCAATAAAGATGATAGTAACAACAATACAATTATGGCCATTGCAATGCCAAACACTTAGATAGTAAGGACCTTTCCACCATTAACAGGGTTGTAATTAAACCATTTCCAGACTGGCTAGGCCACTCCAGGACCTAAATGTGCTTCTTCTTGAGACACTCCTTTGTTGCCTTGGCCATGTGTTTTGGGTCACTGTCATGCTGGAATACCCAACCACCCAATCAATGCCCTGGCTGGATGTTCTCACCCAAGATTTAGCAGTACATGGCCCCATCCATCGTCCCTTTGATGCGGTGAAGATGTCCTTTCTCCTTAGCAGAAAAACACCCCCAAAGCATAATGTTTCCACCTCCATGTTTGATGGTGGGGATGGTGTTCTTGGGGTCATAGGCAGCATTCCTCCTCCTTCATACACGGCAAATTGCCTCGATTTTGATCTCATCTGACCACAACACTTTACCCAGTTCTCCGCTGAATCATGTTTATTGGCAAACTTTAGATGGGCCTGTACATGTGCTTCCTTGAGCAGGGGGACCTTGAGGGCGCTGCAGGATTTCAGTCCTTCATGGCGTAGTGTGTTACCAATTGTTTTCTTGGTGACTATGGTCCCAGCAGCCTTTAAATCATTGATAAGATACTCCCATGTAGTTCTGAGCTGATTCCTCACCGTTCTCATGATCATTGAAACTCCACGAGGTGAGATCCTCTATGGAGCCCCAGACTGAAGGAGATTGAGTTTTTGTGTTTCTTCCATTTGCGAAAGATCGCAACAACAGTTGTAAACTTTTTTGTTGTTATTTTTTTGTTGTTATTCCGTCTTTCACTGTTCAAATAAACCTACCATTAAAATGATAGACTGATCATTCCTCTTTAGTGGGTAAAAGTACAAAATCAGCAGGGGATCAAATACCTTTTTTCTTCACTGTATGTTCCTCCTGTCCTTTGTCGAGTATTGTTGAATGTCACATTCTTTTTGCCACTGACCTGTTTTTGTCCAGCACTTTACGCACGCTGTTACCTAAACCTATTCTATAGTAAGCACTTTGCGCTCTATCGTTTTTTTTTACACAGCACCTCATTAAAAGCGCAACTTTTTTGGAAAAAGGTTTGTATATGACTATACATTAGCATGTAAAGAAACATAGTTTGTTACAAACACTATTTAGAAATTCTAAATATTACAAGGACCTGTGTTGCTGGATGATGAACCAATTGTAACAATAACAATAGTGTCTCAGCAGTGCACTGCAGAAACACTAATAACAAGTATAGCTGCAAGCTGCAATAAAGGGGTCCTAGCTACAAGAATTTCATACAAGGATAGGCCTTGTAGGCCTGATATGACTAATATGTCTGGTAATCTGGTTGTGTTGAGGAGTAATGAGCGTTAAAAGTGATTTTATGGTATAGTGTCCCCAAATGGCCAGCTGGGGCCACACTATGCACATGTCCTTGTCATACCAATGATGCATACCAACTATGGTGAGAATCGTACATGCTGTTATGGAGATATGCTTTCACTTCCTGTGAAACTGTAGGAGGTAGGAAGTTGTTTACATATTATACATACACATCTGCAGTGTATTTGCAATATCACATTTTTATAGTTATTGATAGGCAGTTTCCACAGACAGATGTGACAGGTTTGTGGTATGTGTGTCTCATACGTGTCAATAAAGGTTTATACTATGCATTTGAAATGCCTAATTTGTGATGGTTTTAAAACTTATTGTATCCTAAGATCCAAGGAAGAATTCATTTGTAATAATTTTACAAAAGAAAATAATATAATATTGATATAATACAAATTTGTATCTGTAATTACAACAGCAGATTCTGCAGTTGGTCAAATGTGTACGGTGATTGCAAACTCTGTCTGATAATGCACTGGAGCATTTTGGCGGTTCATCTCAGTCCATGCCATATGCCACACTTTATCTACAAGTCAGTTTGTGACAACTTGTTAGACAGCTTGATGTCTTGCTCTTGACATTTCATGTACTTTCTGTTTATAATGATGTCCATACTGGCATCTATTTTTCAGGTGAAAGCATGACTGCCCACATTTTATTTTAGCCCTAATTTCTCATGCATCATACTGCTGTGTTTGAGGTCATCTTAAAGAAACTGCAATACTCAGAAACTGCAGTATTGACCTTATAAGCCTTTTAGATCTTTTAAGCCAGAGAGTTACAATATAAAGTTTATTGCAGTTTTATTAAGTAAACAGTGCAATGTATGGGCTTCTCAGGGAAGGGGGGTTGAGCAGGAATGATGTGAGACTTTGAAATAAAGATTTACTTTAAAGACAAGATTCACGGCCCGGGCCTAGTCCAGGGGGATTTTCTTTGTCCCTGTTGTTTGCTTCCCCTGATAGCACTCTGGACATACGCATGCCATTTCCTGTATAATCACCCACCTACCCATTAAGCACACCTGCAGGCAATTCTCTCATCAGCACCACACTATTTCAACCTCTCGCTCCCCTTTTGTTATTGCCAGTTCAACTTGGATCCTAATCGCGTTTGTGCCCCTCGCCTATCAAGGTACGTGTTTTTGCACATATCTCCTATTAGATATATTTCTGCTGCCTGTCGCAGTTCTGTTTGTTTTCGGGCTCCGCTTATTTTTCCCCCGGTAACCCTGTTCACTAGTGAGTGCTGATCGGTGTATATTAAACATTTATCAGCACTAAACAATCACTAAACAAGCACAAAACAATCTTTGAAATATCAATTGGTCTTCCAAAATGAGGTAAACAAGTTATAATATTAACAATATAATCACTTTATTAAAATGATAAGGTTAGGGGAATACATTGACTCAATTAAACTTGAAAATACATTGAAATTCATTGCTATCAAAGCAATATATTATAAATAAATTATTCGCACACAAAAAGGCATATTTAAGAAATGATATAATTTTCTTCAGAACATTAATTAATCTTGACATATCCATGTGTGCATATCCAAGAAGAATTAAAGCAAAATATTTTTTTAAGTGCCTGAGCGCTTGTTGTGAACCCTTTTTCTTCTGATTTGTTTACGAATATACCATTGGAGGAGAAAGAAGAGAGGCAAACGTGATGATCCTTTGTAGATCTTGGACAAGCTACTGCAATCCACAGAGCAGTTTACTCAGTTTACATGCTTGGATTATATTCCAGCGGGAGGTTGCAAACTGCTGTGTGTTGGCGTTTGTTGGCACTTGACTAGATACTATGGTGCCAACTCGGCCACTACCTCAGCTGGACTTTTCAGGATAAAACTTCGGTCGGAGGATGGAGGAATCTGCATTATTGTTAGCTTCAGTTGGAGCTCAGATGTTGTAGTACTTTCAAAACACTTCACCAGTCCAGGAGCTCATTTTAGTTTATTCTATTCAATACATTGGCATACATAAAAAAAACATTTTCACTTCAATTCTGTGTATTTTGTGTAGATTGTTAAATTCAATGTGAATTAAAACTTCCACAAACTAAATCCATATAAATACTTGGGGAAAATAAAAGCCATCTGAATAGTTTCTGCAGGCACATTAAATGTAGCCAATGTAACCAAATGGTTGAACTGAAGGGTAGCCGTCTAAGTAGAGGTAGAGTCTAAAGCCCTATAGCTTTTAATTTATGAATCTCAACCTCATTAAATAAAATGCAATATTCACCTATTTATCTTCTAACATTGAATGAACAATAGAAATCCTTGCTGGTAATTACACATTTTGGTAATATTCTAATTTGCCTCTTATTTGCAAATTAATTTAGATTACGTCACTGGGTTTCATAGTTTTGTTAATTATTCCTCCCATATCTGTTCATGATAGTAAACTAGTGAGTCACAAAAATTTATAAAAATAAATATTAATATAATGTTTACTATAGGGTCATATAAACACTTGTGGTATGCATACTACAGTTATGAAGTTCATAACTGTGGTATGAGTTCTCTCAGTGTAGGAAATATGTAAACACAGAGGAAAAACTGTAAGGCTTCAACTACATACCTTCTCCCCAACTTCACCTTTTTGCCCATTTTCACCCATATCACCCTGTGTGAAAAACATATGATTAGGACATTTTTGAAGCCCTTAATAATAAATAATAAGATAGGTATTTTGGAAATTATATTGGAAAAGTGTAACCATTTAGCCTTGGTAATATGGTCTTGTAGATTCCCAAGAAAAGTAAACCAGTGGCAGCTGACAGCCAGCCAGTAGAATACTATTGGGACTGATCTTGATTTTTGTAGTCTTGCCCTTGATATACACCAGACAGTGCAAGGCTAGAGCATTGCACAGATTGCCCCCTGGCCTATGGGCATTACTTCTCTGAGAGGTTGGGAGAAGGGGCCATGCTGGGCACGCTGAACAACGCGTGCACCACACTTCTCCTGCCTCCCTGACTGAGATTTCATGGTGGAGGTTATCAACTCCCTCTCCAACACAGCCCAGTTCACACCTACAGTGTCAAGGCTGCACGGCGCACTGGAAGTTAATTCATAACTAATGGAATGATGTGATTAGTTGCAGAACATTTGATCTTGTGTATGCTTCAAGTTGTATGCGTGGGAGCAGAGCAGAAGAAGTAGTGAATGGCAAACTTTGTTACACTTGATGGATATATAAAAAATGTAACATAGATTTTTTAAACATTTCAATTTCAGAAAATGTATATCACGTTTGACAGCCAATAATATACTCTTATTCAAAATTTGACAGCCTATTAAATTATATCTCTCTAAAATGCATAGTTTGACAGCCTGTTATATGTTCCAAGATGGACACTAAGTAGTACAATTCCAAGTAGGACGCCTTGCCATTTGTCTCCGATATTGATTTGTTGTGTTTAATAGGCTACTGAAACAGATTGAAATTAGAGTTTTAGAATTAAAATTAAGAGCTTGTAATAAAGGCAACTGTATGTAGCCTGCATTTACAATCTTTATTGCATTGAGTTTTCTTGAAAAGAAAATTGACTGATGGGGGGATGAAGAGTCTATAAAGTCTAAAAAACATATGGTTTAGTGGCCTAAACATAGGTTGCTACGTGACATAATAACCTCAGCAGAAACTATTCTCTCCATTTTGAAAAAAGCTGCATGCAACATCTGTGGAAAGTCATTGTGTTTTGAGTAATCGTGTGGCTGCAGAAAATGTTCTGCAAATGTTCTGCCTTGACACTGTAGGTGTAAACGAGGAGTAAGACTTTTGTTTTCTTAGCTTTTTCACTGCATAGCCTTATAATCTTGGCTATTTAGATTCCACCAAGGCCCTGCAACAGGCTTGGTTCTAAGTGATTTAACACCATTGATTTCTGGATAAAAATGACATGTTTGTCCTGCGGTTAAAGATTAGGGGATTCCAAAGACCCTTCCATGAAATGTAAAAACTGCAATATTGTAATAAACTGAATGCTGATTATCATAACGGCTAGTCATCAGCTAGGTAATCTTAATGCCTGTTATTAGAATGCTAGTTGGCAAGCTAATTATGACTAAGTGGCTGTTAATTAATTATATTATACTACAATGTAAAGATAAAAAACAAGTTGACTGTTACTCTAAACCACAAACCAATTTAATTTAAGATATTTGTTAAGGTTTTTAATGCTTTATCGAATAGGAAAGTGCTGAAAGTTGAAGGGCAGTATTTCTTCTGCTGAAAGTTTAGTGGGCCAGAGTCAAACCCATGCCAAAGCAGCAAAAATGTCACCCTGGAAGAAGCCGTTTAGATCGCTAGACTACTTGCTTAACTGTTACTTTACATCAAGTGCAGATCTTGAATTGACATTGACAATATAAAAAATAAAGAGATACCAATGCACAATGACTGTTCTCACAAGATAATTTCACAAATGTTTATATTGTATTTCTTCAAGAAATATAAAACACTTTTTAATTGAAGGATGAGACAAATACATAGATGGGGTTGATGGACATGGAGCATGAAGTTAAATTAAAATGAAGTTACCTTTTCACCTTGCTCTCCCGTTTCACCCTATTGGAAAAGAAAGCAGAGTTTGTCAATCAAAGGCTCTTGGAATGCTGGGTTAAGAGGAAGTTATGTTATCTGGGGTGAAATCCACATTTTATTTTAAAAAAGTTTAATTGTTAAGCTGCTACCACCCTTTAAGGTGTTAAACAGTCATTTTAAAAAGTTATCCAGTGTTTTACAGAACTGACAATCTTTAATAGAGAGCTCACAAAAAGCTAGAGCTGGCAAAGAATACACCTATCATGTTTTAAAATAGGATTAATAAATATACAACAATAATAACCGACAAATTGTTTTGATCGTTTTCATTTTTTGTGAAGCACCCAAGGTAACAAACGTTCAGGAGTTTCTTTGTTTTTCAGCGCTTTACGTATAAGATCACTTATTAATTATATTTTCACCAAGTACCGTATCTGTGTCAACTTCTTTAGTTGCAGCAATATGGCAAGTCATTTGTAAAACAAGTATTTAGGAACTCCTGGCTCCTAGAATGTGTAGCAAATGCCATGACAAAAGTACATACATGACAGTGTTTCACAAACCTTGGCACCAGGGATTCCATCTAATCCTGACGTGCCAACATCCCCCTACAGACAGCAAAACAAACAGTTTATTCAGATGTCCTGTAATTCTGGAAATCTGAACACCGCAGGAAGGTTTCTTATTCTTTCCAGTATGGCCTTCATTAGAAAAATTATTAATTTGGCTCCTATTAACACCATGATGGTTTTTCATTTCATTTCTTACATCTACTAACCCATACCCTTACCTTTATCCTAATCCTAACCATTATCTTATCACTCACGAGTTGTTGGTGTTGTTGTTTATTGCATGCGTTTGCAGTGTTTAGTTAGTTAAGGGGATGCACAACAGCGGGCCAATTAGATCGCACCCCACAGCTCAGGATTGGCAGCCCTTTTTAAGGCTTGATTTTGGACGGTTGAAGAGAGGAAAAAAAGAGAGAGAGACACAGAACAGACAGGACGCGGGACACAAAGGTGGTCGGAGAGACTGGATAGTTCCATACACCCGTTTGGACTGGTGAGTTAATGCCGTTCCACTGAGAAAGTTTGCCAATGGTAAACGGGGCGGCAGAGTGAAAATAAGGCCAGAGACGAAGTATTAGATCTGACACGGTAGATGAATCGGACGTGCCGTGGAGGCAGCAAGGGACAGAAGTCAGCAGGACCATGGTGAGGACGAGATGCAATGATCTGTAGCCAAACGGACAAGGGTCACCCGGCACCTCAGCTGTTCCTACCCTCGTACACATGAGCAGAACATTGCTTTTCCTGAATGATTTGGTTGACCCATTAGAGACGTCTGGACTTCCGTTTTAATATACTTTTCCTATGTTCCACCTGGGAATTGTTTAAGTATTTTGATCATTTTAATATTAAACCTTTTTTTTTATCTATTGAATTGTAATATTCTCTTTTAAATACATTTTTAAAGTCATTCTGTGGTGTTTCATCTTTTTAAGATGGAGTTACCTTTTTATTGCTGGTATAAAACCAGAGTTGTACACTCTTTTGTGACATGTTCCCAAAAAGTTAGCATTATTGCATTTACTCTTCTTTTAAAACAATCTGTAAGCGTTTGGGAACTGAGCAGCCCAGTTGCTGCTGTTTTGAAAGAGAAACGTTTTTCCATTCTTGCTTTGGATTGCAGCTCCTCAATAGTTTGGGATATCTTTTGTCGTATTTTTCATTTCATACTACAGGCAGGCCAGTTGAACACCCAGCATCTTTTACTATGGAGGCCTGCTGTGGTATTATATGTAGAATGTGGTTTGGCATTGTCATGCTGAAATAAGCAGGTCTAGGTTAAATCACCAGATTGTTAGAGCCATCTACACAGCTCAAAGGGAACATGTCATTTTCGCAGTATAACACCAAGTCAGTTTAACTTCAGGGATATCAGTCTGACCAGTTAGGAAGTATAAGCAATTGTGAATCAATGTCGCCTGTTTTGGTGCAAATGAAAGTGACAACAGGTGCACCGGAGAAGCAACATCAAGACAATCCCCAAAAAGGAATGGTTTTGCAGGTGGTGGCCACAGGCAATGGCTTTTTTCTTATCCTTTTATACTGTTTCTTCTTTAGTTTTGCATTTTGCTAGTTTCCTTATCTACTGGTAGCATGAGGCAGTACCAGCAGCCCATTCAGGTTGCAAAGGCAGTCCAGCTCCTCAAGATGGGCACATCCATACGTGCTGTCACAAGCGAGCATGGAGGTGATATGAAGAGACAGGCCGTAACATGAAGAGAGCTGGACAGGGCTGTAGAAAGGCATCAACTCAGATGCAGGACTGGAATCTGCTCATTTGTAAAAAAGAAAAAGGAGCAGCATTGCCAGAGCCCCACTGTCAGAAACAGACTCAATGAGTTTGGCATGTTGTTTAATGCCCAACACCATGCAGCTTGATTGGCACCTGCAAGAGAACACTAGATTTGACAGGTCAGCCATTGGCACCCCGGTACCTTTACAGATAAGAGCAGGTTCACACTGAGCACATGACAGACGTGATAGTCTGAAGATGCCAAGGTGAACGTTATGCTGCTTGCAACCAAACATTCAGCATGACCGGTTGGTGGAGGGTCAATGATGGACGGAGGAGGCATATCTTTGGAGGGTCACACAGACTAAGGAGCATGCTCAGATGACCGTTGTTTCGTCATTTTCTTCTCGACAAATTACAATCTACAAAAAGATTTAGATCTTCAATACATTTTGTTCATCAACACCCGATGTGTGATTTAGGTATTCCCTTCATTTTTGTGTCTATCAGACCTCCTTGATAGCATCTTACTTTGAGTCCGTCAACACCTGGGACGCCAGTAGGCCCATAAGAACCCTGTAAAGAAATAGAAGAAAACATACAATAACCATACATTCATATTTATGTACAGTTGCAGTCGACATCATTTATATTTAATATATATTTTATACATTTTACCTACCTATATTAAAAATGAAAAAAATGATTTTAAAAAAGTAATAAGTAGTCACATATCCTATCATGACACCAACATTAGCTCAGATGCATTGTGTAAACTTTAGCCAACTTGACTTGAGTCCACTTGTGGGAAATGTAATTAATTGGAAACTATTTACAGGCACACACCTGCTTTTTAGGGTCCCACAGTTCAGTCTATTGTATTTTGAGTTTATGAAAAAGTAACCTATACTGTCACATATATTGATAGTTATTGCGTCAATATCATTTAAATATTAAAGAAAAACTAACATTGTTGTGCCGCTTTTACACTGCTTTGGCAAAAATGTATTTAATGTTGAGACGCAATTTGTCGGAGAGGTAAAAAACTGTAGAAACGCAGCAACAAATTAACTTGCACAAACATGCCAGCACTCAAATGTGCGTACGTGTGCTCTTGAGTGTGTGTAGATACTGCACTAATTAGTTTTAAAATACATATATCTAAACATTGATTCTGGTAAAATTTCAATCCCAGTGTTATTGGACCTTGATCAACATGGTTGACCACATAATACTTCTAGACAAAATGGAAAACCGAAATGGTGACACGGTCCTAAATTGGTTTAACTTTTCAGATTCACAAGTCCGGGAATACTTTGTCTCTATAGGCAACTATTTATCAGAAGGAACTGGGGCTCTTTTATTATATATCGAATACTGTATATCAGATACCCGTTTTGAAATAGTTACACAATTTCTACCACATATAAGGGCATGTTGCTATAATAAAATGAACACTGTTAAATGCATGGCGGTTGTATGCATACTTTAACCCAGAGGGGACATTTAACTCATACATTTTAGCCCAATAAAGGGTGCAAAATTATAATAAAATTTTAATAAAAATGCTGATTTAAAATATAATGGACATAGAGCACTTCAATTTGACTATGTTTGTGTTATTTAATTTAAGGAACTTATTCATGTATTACTCCCCTTTCAATACCTCTAAAAGATCAGATTTCCCAGGAGATTAAAACAACGTTACCTTTTGTCCTGGTGGGCCCTCAGGTCCCTTAAAAAAAGAGAAAAAGAAGATGTTTAGAGAAAGACTTCCTCAAATTATTCCTCAAGCTTCAAGTTTTCAAACCTTATTATCATATTGTTGTAGCTGCTTTCCTATGACTAGGGAGATTAATTAACCTACCACATAGGAAGACCGGTGATGGCAAACTGTATAGCATACTAGATATGTAAGAGCATAGAGCTGTTGCCAAAGAGCAAATTAGTGACTGACTAGTTGCTAAGAACAATTAAAGGCCAAAAGCCAAAAGGAATCTTGAATGAACACCCCGCCTTTGGATTTGGTACTGCAAAATTGATGCCAGCATTACAGCTTCAATTCCCATGTTGGCTTCCAATTGAACCCTGGTTGAGAAAATAAATGCAGCTGGACGTGGTGTTGGAGGGCCATTTGGCACATTTCTTTATGGTTTTAAAAATAAACCCCAATGCCCTATTGCAGTAAAGACGCATTGCCCTGCGTAGGGAGTAGTCTATCAGATGGGACTGGAAACACTTGACTCAATGTTTACTGAAAATCCCACGGTAAGGGAAATCAACACAGTCGGTATCTTTGTTGGTGCAAAAAACGTATGGAAATTGAATTAAATATTGAATGTATTCAGCTTAGCTTACTTACATTGGTATAATTGGCAGCCATACTGTTGTAATATATGCATAATTTGGCTTGGCATTGTCCTGCTGTAATGAGATTGCTTGTCAGCATGTATTGACCTGCTGGATGTATGTCCACGCTAACTATTGCCATGGGCCAAAAGCTATTTACGGGCTAGCAGATCATCTTTTTGTGGTGATTGATGGCTGTTTGGGTATGATTGCTGTTCAGTGAAAAACCGATGGTGTGCTGGGATCTGTGGGTTGACTGCCTGGTTGGATCTCAAGCACAGTTGTATATCAGGCACTATCATAGGTCAACTGACAACACACCACCAAAAATGGTGTCTGGCATTGTTTCTGTTGTTTTTGGGGGGTATTTTTACTGTATACATTGGTAATTGCCAAGATATGGGGATTGCTATTAATGATATTATGGTTTAATATTATAATAGTAGTATCATACACATGATCATGTGATGGCAGTGAGTTACCCAAGAGGAGCAGAATGTATGTGCAGTCCTTCCAACAAAGTTATGACTTAATTCTTCCAATAGTTATTCTAATACTATCTGAAAAAAAGTATTCTAATATAGGGAAATCTAATCTAGTGAGACAAAAGACTAAACTGACTATCTGTAATTCAGGAGCGGGACATAACAATTTGTGGAATCCTGATTGGCTGAAACTAACGTAACTATCCTTTTTGATTTTACAGAATGTTTTCTTTATTATGTGACTTGTGGTACACTTACCTTTGACAAAGTAAGTCCCATGGTCAAAGTCAGTGCCATTTGATTTTCACTCTATAATCAGTCTGTAGCCTGCTAGCATTACTTGCAAACTTCAGGCCCGGCATCCATTTGCATGGTCTCATTCTGGAAGGTTTGTTTAAGTTGGTTGAGTGTGGCTAACTAATCTTCAGTCAGTGCGGCTATGTTTTTTGCCACAAAAACTTAAATATTTCCTAAACCTTGCAAAGAAACCTTCCACAAAACCATAGCAATGAACTCGGAAACAAGAAACACCTTTTGATACCTGTTATGTCTCCGTAGTGCAAGAACTGTAGGAAGAGTTAGGGTGGCTATAATCAAAAATAAATATATGAATATATAATATATATTCATATATATTCAAATATATAATATACATGAGGGGCTCCCTGACTCATGATTTGGGTAGGAGTCCCTGAAGAAGAAAATGCTGAAAACCTCTGTTCTATGCAGACTTGATTAAGATGAAAAATGGGGGAGTACCAGCTGTCTCCATCAATTCAATTGTTAAACTGATATTACCAACTGCATGGCAAATTCGGATACAGGATGTTTCTGCATCTGGACTTCTTTCTTCATCTGCTTATGCATCATTTCTCATAGTGTCAAGTTAGACATTTTGATAGCTCAAGCTCAGTCAGGCTTGGTGCTGGAATCAGATCTAGGCTTCTGGGGTAATCACGTGTGCTTTGTAAATTAAAAAAGTTTAATGGTGATTTAAAAAATGTGCTTTTAACATTAAGAAACATTAGGCACATGTTATGCCACAGTATACCTTAACCCAGCATAACATTATTTAATAGTCATCCCCATAGGCAATGAGAAAGGTACACAGTACCAATCCACAACACAGAATGAAACAGAACCAAGGTGGAAGTTGGGCTAATGGTTGGGTTTTGGAAGGGTCATTTTACTGACTTGATGTATTAATTGATTATACACTTTCAAACAAGCCTAACTTGCATTAAGAGAGCAAGAGGAATGTTGGGGTCATAAAGCTAAATAATAGGATCCGGTCCTGTGACCCTCTGACCATCTGTTCCTGCTATCACTGTATTGTTCCTAGATCAATTGGTATTTGGCCATGTGGGGGTGATACTGCTCACCCTGAGAGGACGTTGTGAGCTATTAGGGCACCTGGATAAACACAGGATAAAGAAAATATACAGATGGGGCCAGGAAGGGAACATAAACTGACTTATACAGAATTAATATGCAAATAAACTTTGTGTATAAGTATGGTATGTAACTGTGAAATGGGAGAGATGCTTTCCTGTCACTCTGGGTGATGGGGAACCAGACTCTACTTGCAGGTGAATCTTTAATAAACTGTTAAATTGTGCTCAAAACGTTTTATTTCTTCCCAACCAAAATTAGAATTATAGATATAGTCCAATTGCCATGATCGTTTTTACCCTTATGTTAGTACAACCACTGTCCCATAAGACAGACTGAGTAACCTGAAAAATGAATGGACAATTATGAAATCTGCTATTCATCTGATTCATCACTGCGAAAATGACCACCCGGGATAACTGGTTAAATTGGCTAAGATAATTTATATTTTTTGTCCATCTAACATTGTCTTTTATCTATATTCAATGTTGTAGCTTTACGATCAATATTACATTAATGATCTATGGTGTTATTTTGTAAGCTAAACCCATGATTGCCACTTATTAATAAGCTCATAGTGATGTTCTAATATTAGAATATCTCTATGAGAAATAACTAAAAGGCAATGAAAGAATTTCGTCACCATTTTGCACTGCCCCTAGTAAACAGCCAATCAGGAGCTGCTGCTACTTTACTGATATGAAAAGAGGATTTCCCTTCGCCATATATGTTTCTTTTTTTTCATAGAAATGGAGAGTAGGGAATTTGACACAGCATAATCTAATTTTAGTTTATCCCAAACGATGCTGCAGAATGTAGTCTGAATAATAACCACTTGCAACGCTCCAACTTCCCTTTATCCACCGCTCATCCAATCACAAACATTCTGCATTATATTACTGACCTTTTCTTAGCACGTGTCAAGAGTGTTTGTGTGCATATACACCTCTGGAAAAAACACGAGACCTTTGCACCTTTTTCTTTCCTTTCCCAAAAAGTTGATATTTTGAGTAAGAATAAATAGGGCTACATTTTAGGGATCACTTTTAGGGTTCAACTTTATTCAACAAGTTAAACCAGTATACCAATGCTATTAAATACAACAGTTTGCCCCTATAATAGTTTTCCACAGTGACAGTCAGGGTTTCAGGAGAAAACCCAGTTGTCATCTACTACGGTTGTAAATAAATCAATCATTCCAATAAAAAATGTATTAAATGAGATGAACATTTAATTAATTACCACTTTTATTTACAAAAAACATCTTCGTACAGAAAACGTGACAAGGCATTTAACAAAATATAACTTACCATGAGTCCAAGCTCCCCAGTAGTTCCGGGATCTCCCTGTAGAAATATGAAATGCTTGTTTAGTAAAATTGAGTTAAAATGCATGGTTTGTTCAAAAAATGTTTAAATCAAATCTATAATTAATCGTTGGAGGCAACATGATAAAACCATTAAAGGTATAGTTTCACGGAAATTGTAAAGTGGGGTTGATGTCGCAGCAACTGTGTACTGGCCGAAAATTAACACAGATAATCCTCTGGTACTTAGTGGGTCATTTCCCAAATACAAAAACAAATATGTCCAATTAGCTAGCTAGCTACCTATCTCCCGTATAAAAAAACTGAACAGCTGACAAAAAGGTAGCAAAATAACTTCAGCCTTTTGTAGTATATATATGTTATACAACAAATGAGAGACCAGGAGGTGTAAGTTGTTTACTCCAAAATGTAACATAGATAAATGATTAACTGAAAAAAAAAAGAATTTTAATTACAATTGGTTTAACAATCACCTGGGTGCACCCCACCTATTTTCTCGCCATTGAACATCTAAAAAGAAATAAAAATATGCAAGTACCACTTTTTGATTACAAAAATCTAGACAGTCTTCAGGGGTAGGCTTGCCATCAAACGTGTTGATCCCAATATAAAAACCTGACCTGTGCACAGGATGAACAGGCCAAAATTTAAATTTGATTCATGGATTAACTACCAGCAGAAAATAAGTAAGTATGAAATATGAACTACAAAAATGGTATCTTTAAATCATAAGCATACTAATTATTTACCACAAGAAGTGATTCATGAAATACAACTATCAAATAGCATTGACTGCAACAAAACATCTTACTTGGTCACATATTGTCTAGTTCAGAGAGGAACCATGAAATGGCATCACAGTTGTAAGCACTATGCTACTGAATGTCTCATTGAGTCTTCATAAGTCTAAACAAATATTGTTTAGCAACATTTTATTTAATATAACATAACATTTTTACTCTTGGAAAAGATTGCTAGCAATTAGCTTAAACTGCACAATTTACATCCACTAACATGGGGTAAAGCGTTGGTCTGCTTGCGCGACGTCAAGATATCAGCCTCTCAATTAAATTTAAGTGGTCTGCTAACAGAGATTAATAAACCTAGTCTGCGATTTCAATTTTTTTCTTTAAGATATTTCTTAATTCTTCAGGTAGTTATTCCAATACTTAATTCAGTATAGAAAAAAAATCAATCTAATGAGGCTTGCTAAAATGACGTGTCTTCAAAAATGCTGCTCGCAACTTCAACTGACTATCTCTAATCTCTATCTCAAGGGCGGGACATAAAAATGTGTAGAATCCTGATTGGCTGTAACTAACTTAACTATCCTTTAGATTTCACAGAACATTTTCTTCATTATGTGACCTGTGTTACACTTACCATTTCATTGTAATGGCATAACTGTAGCTAGCTAGCATTACATACTTCAGATTCGGCAGCCAGTTGCATGGCCTCGTTCTGGAAAGTTTGTCTATGTAAGTTGCTAGGTAACCAACGTTCAGTGTGGATAACTACCCTTCGGCCAGGCTGGCCCCAAAAACTTAAATACTTCCTAAACCTTGCAGCCAAACCTTTCACACGACAATAGCAACGCAATCAGAAATGAGACACACATTTTGATACCTGTCATGTCTCTGTAGTGCAAGAACTGTAGGAGGAGTTGGGTGGCTATAATAAATAAATAAAAATGTGAGATTACATAAAGTGGGGGGCTCCCCCACTTCATTAAAGTGTAAGTATGGTAGGCACCTTTTTTAAATCAAATGATGCATTAAAGTCAAAGCTGTTCTTAGGGACCATCATCTCCTAGTCAGCTCACTGAAAGATTCTAGCCTGCGGTGCCATTGAGACCCAATGCCCTCTCTCCCTCGTTTGGATCACAATGTTGTTTATGCAAATGAGCTATATAAAATAAATAAGTCAAGTATGGGGATGAGGTAGATTGAATGGACTATTCAAACATCCATACGTGCTCTATCAAGAAGGTTTGCTGAGCCTCCCAAGGTCCCGGAGGAGATACAAGAATATTGGATAGAAATGGAGAATCATTGTATTTTTTATAATATGGACAAATCAAGACAGGGACCACAAAAAGCAGCGATGGAGTAGCCAGAGAAAGGTATTTTTCTAAATGTTTTAAATATACATTTCTGCCACCTTCTCTGTCTCCAACCTCATTTAAGATGGATTTAAGAGAAGAAATGTCCTGTGGTCTGACAAATCAAAATGTGACATTCTTCTTGGGAGTCATGGATGCCTTGGACACCCCAGGAACGTCACATGATCCAAACAATGTTAATTGGAATCTTCATTCCAAAGATTCAATAATTTTCCTAAATTTACTGTATGGTATAAGTACTAAGAAATAATTCTGTAATTTGAAGCTGCATCTGTTCCCATGTAGATACAGTTGTTCCTTTGTAACTACAGTGTATCTGTAATCCATTGTGACCTGTGGTTACATGGAACTGCCTAAACACTTTAAATGGCAACCTAAAAAGGCTGACATTTGATGCAATGGCTACAGTTGTTAGCAACACTTAGTAGCTACATCCATGTTTTAGCCAATACAACGTTAGCTGACTCAAAATTACATTAGCTAAGGAGGAGTGGTGCTAATCTGTATAGTTACACTGTTGCTAAACACTAACATAGAGTTAGCAAACTAACCAGTGCAAGGTAACATCACTGTACTGTACCTGGTTATGGATGTTTGCAATGATCAATAATTTCACAAAGCAATCATGTGAACGACCATCAAATCATGGAAATCACTATTGCAAAATGTTGATATATTGGAAAAAAGTCGTACAAGACTCAGTACCTTTCGTAGTAGAAAAATTAACTACTTAGGAAAATTTGTAGGAAGTGAGTAGGAAAATAAATTACTTACTGCATCAAACAATGCGTTCTGCAACTATCAACATCATTAACTAAACACATGTAACCTGTCCTAGCTCCACATACACAGATCTGTGAAACACTGATATCAGGAAAATAGTGGTATAACTTTGTTTGGAAAGTAGCAGTGATTAATTTAAGATGGATCCTGCCGAAACCAGAACTCCTCTTAGATTTACCTCTCAGTTTGTTCTGACACCCACTTTAACAGATCTGATCTGCTGTGCATGACTTGTCTGCTGCTTCAGTGTTTTTAGATCTTTTTACCAGATGTTTCTATGGTATACCGAAGTATATTACAAGGATTTCATAAGTGTCAAAGCCTTTTATTGACAATTACATTAGATTTATGCAAAGAGTCAATATTTGCAGTGTTGACCCATTTTTTTGAAGACCCCTGCAATTCGTCCTGTCAATTAACTTCTTGGCCACATCCTGATTGATGGCAGCCCGTTCTTGCAGAATCAATGCTTCGAGTTTGTCAGAATTTGTGGGGAATTGTCCATCTGCCTCTTGAGGATTGACCACAAGTTCTCAATGGGATTAAGGTCTGGGGAGTTTCCTGGGCATGGATCCCAAATTGCAATGTTTTGTTCCCCGAGCCACTTAGTTAACACTTTTGACTTCAGCCAAGGTGCTCCATCATGCTGGAAAAGGCATTGTTAGTCACCAAACTGTTCTTGGATGTTTTTGGTAAAGTTGCTCTCAGAGAATGTTTTGGTACCATTCTTTATTCATAGCTGTGTTCTTAAGTACAATTGTGAGTGAGCCTTGGCTGAGAACCAATCCCACACATAAATGGTCTCAGGATGCTTTACTGTTGGCATGACACAGTAAAGTACTGTTGGCGCTCACCTTTACTTCACGGACAAGCTTTTTTTCCAGATGCCCCCAAACAATTGCAAAGGGGAATCAGCACCACTCTCTTTCTAAAGCTTCCAGTCTGTTATTCTAACTCAATCAGCATGACAGAGTGACCTCCAGCCTGTCCTCATCAACACTCTCACCTAAGTCAATGAGAGAATCACTGACAAGATGTCAGCTGGTCGTTTTGTGGCAGGTCTGAAATGCAGTGAACATGTTTGTTCATGGAGGAAGGGAGCCTTTGCAATTAATTGCAATTCATCTGATCACTCTTCATAACATTCTGGAGTTTATGCAAATTGCCATAAAAAAACTGAGGCAGTAGACTTTGTGAAAATTAAGATGTATGTTATTCTCAAAACTTTTGGCCATGGCTATACCACTGGTTAGCACGTAGAGGTCTGTGCGACCCTCCAAGGTTATGCCTCCTCAGACCTTCACTGACCATGACCACCCAGTCATGCTGGATGATGTTGCAGGCAGCATAACTTTCACCATGGTGTCTCCATACTCTTTTACGTCTGTCACATGTGCTCTGTGTGAACCTGCTTTCATCTGTGAAGAAAACAGTTCACCAATGTCGGACCAACCAATTATGGTTCTCTCTGGTAAATGCCAATCTAGCTGCACTGTGCTGCTATAGACAGAGATGTTAGCTATGCTGGAATCCTGTGAAGTAGGGCTATAAATGCTAAAAAATAGTATTGAGGGGATCTATGCACTTTTAAGGAAATCTAGCCAACTTTCTGGTAAAGATTACAGTGATGAATATTACAACTGTCAGATGTAATAAATGAAGGGCACTACGATAAACTGAATCAAGCAACTTCGAAGTAGAATTAGATGCACTTTTTTGTAGTGTATAACCATAGTCAAGCACAAGTTGACAGAACAATTTGTTTCCTGTTCGCCATAAAAAAGCAATATCTATTTCTATAGGAGTCTATAGGAGTCACCCAACTTACATTTAAGGGCTCTGCCCATGATCTAATGCCATATTGGAAAACAGTAAACTGGAATCCATGCTCTATCTCTGTCCTTTCTATTGACTTCCAGCATATCAGATGGGGGTTTTCTTTATCATATCTCCTGGAGCCATGTGTCACGGTTGTAGTGAGGTGCAGAACCAAACGCAGACATTGTATAAAGAAAAGGTGATTTAATCCAATGAACAAACAGGTACAAACTACACGAACAGTAAACGGAAAAGTAAAGGTGCTGTGGGAAACAGCAAAACAGAACTAAAGCAAAATACAAAGAACATGTAGCGCAACCACTTGAAAACTGAATTAAACAAAGACAAACCATAAACCACAACGTGTGTGGTGCAGCCCTAGCCTAAGTAGGCTCCCCAATCAGAGTCAACTGAATGCAGCTGCTCTGACTGGGGAGCCCACAGTGGCATGGAGAAGGCTAGAGGCCTCTCCATGGGTCATGCACTGAAACGGCCAGGGGCCCGCAGCCAGGCATGACACCATGAAAACTCAGACCTAATGACTACTCCGGCTTGAACACATGGAAGAGATTATCCTGAATGTAAAGCAGATGTAAAGTAGATGCAAGGAAATTGTATTTAGATATTGTTGCAGTTTCACAGTGCCACCGAGCTTAGGACCAGGCAGCAGCCCGGTTCATCCTGTGAATAACGTGCAGTCACAACTGTGCGTAATTGTTTGTCAGCATATCCCTATAATAAAAAAAGTGTTTCTGGCGGAACTAGTGCCGTCCCAAGCAGCAGCATATGACTCAGCAGGATAGAGAGGCCCAGCCCAGAAGAGGGAGGGAATTAAAACAAGGAAGGGCTGTATTGTTTCCATAAAAATCGACACTAATGATGTACTTACAGGCAAACCTGGCACTCCTCGGGGCCCATCCTTTCCTGTGTCACCTGGTGGCCCTCTGGGGCCAGGGGGACCTGGGGGCCCAGGAGGCCCTGGTGGGCCTGCCGAACCCTGATCCCCCTTTAGAGAAACAACAAGTATAACATTAAAATGGCACATTTCAGCCTTATAGACAAATAACAACAGCAGGGCAACTATTTAAAAATGTAAAAAAGTTGTTATAGGTTTTATATATATATATATATATACAGTGGAGGAAACAAATCATTTGATCCCCTGCTGATTTTGTACGTTTGCCCACTGACAAAGAAATAATCAGTCTGTATTTTAATTGTAGGTTTATTTGAACCGTGAGAGACAGAAAAATCCCAAAAAATGCATTTCAAATGCGTTATATATTTATTTGCATTTTACTCAGTGAAATAAGTATTTAACCCCTTTGCAAAACATGACTTAGTACTTGGTGGCAAAACCCTTGTTGGCAATCACAGAGGTCAGACGTCCTGAGGTCTTGTACACAGACTGAATCACAGAGGTATTGTAGTTGGACAGGTTTGCAAACATCTCAGGAGGGATTTTGTCCCACTCTTTGCAGATCCTCTCCAAGTCATTAAGGTTTCGAGGCTGACGTTCGGCCTCGACACTCGAACCAACTCGAACCTTCAGCTCCGTCCACAGATTTTCTATGGGACTAAGGTATATAGACTGGCTAGGCCACTCCAGGACCTTAATGTTCTTCTTCTTGAGCCACTCTTATGAGGCCTTGACTGTTGGTTTTTTAGGTCATTCTCATGCTGGAATACCCATCCATGACCCATATTCAATGCCCTGGCTGAGGGCAGGAGGTTCTCACCCAAGATTTGACAGTACATGGCCCCATCCATCTTCCCTTCGTTGCGGTGAAGTTGTCCCCGTAGCAGAATACACCAAGGCATAATATTTCCACCTCCTGTTTGACACAGGCAGCATTCCTCCTCCTCTAAACACAACAAGTTGAGTTGATGCCAAAGAGCTTGATTTTGATCTCATCAGACCAGGAAACTTTCACCCAGTTCTCCTTTGAATCATTCAGATGTTCATTGGCGAACATCAGACGGTCCTAAACGTGTGCTTTCTTGAGTAGGGGGACCTTGCGTGTGCTGCAGGATTTCAGTCCTTCACAGTGTAGTGTGTTACCAAATGTTTTCTTGGTGACTATGGTCCCAGCCGCCATTAGATCATTGACAAGAACCTTCCGTGTAGTTCTGGGGAGATTCCATGATTATTGACACCCCATGAGGTAGGATCTTGCATGGAGCCCCAGACCGAGGGAGATTGACAGCTATTTTGTGTTTCTTCCATCTGCAAATAATCGTACCAACTGTTGTAAACTTCTCACCAAGCTGCTTTGCAATGGTCTTGTAGCCCATTCCAGCCTTGTGTAGGTCTATAATCTTGTCCCTGAAATCCTTGGACAGCTCTTTGGTCTTGACCATGATGGAGAGTTTGGAATCTGATTAATTTTTTCTGTGGACAGGTGTCTTTTATACAGGTAACAAGCTATGATTAGGAGCCAGAAATTGCACTAATTGAAAGGGGATCAAATATTGTTTGATAAAATTCAAATCAATGTATGACTTATAATTTTTTGTTGTTTTTCTGTCTCTCACTGTCAATATAAATCTACCATAAAAATTATAGATGGATCATTTCTTTGTTAGTAGGCCAACGTACAAAATAAGCAGGGGATCAAATGTATATATTTTTTGGTTAAACAAATATTTTTGTTAAGTTTTTATTTTCTTACATTCAATACATTTGAGCTCAATTTGTTCATTTCCAAAGAGCTACAGTATGCAACTGCATCGTGACAAAAATGAAGAATTACTTTAACGACCCAGTCATACTATTTGACATTTCTGTAGACAGCCTAAAGTAATGTATAGATTTAATAGATGCTTTAAGAGTTCTACATTTAGAATAGAACAACTATTTGCAATAGTGGACGTATTCAACATTAGCTTTTTATTCACATTAAGTTCGAGGTGAAAGAGGAAACTGGCAGACAGTTGCCCCTCCGTGGAACCAGTTTGACTCCTCTGGTCTAAAATCTGGCTTGCAAATTGAGGAATGAACAGGTAGAAGGTAATTAGCCACTTCTGGAGAAAGACAAGCAAGGACAGCCACTACCTTAATAAGCCTCCGCTTTATGAGCTGCTGGTCAGCAGAAAGAAAGCCATGATTGATCTTAGGGAAGACCATCTGAGCGAGCAGGTGCATGAAATCAAAAGGTTGAAGGTCAGAGACGAGAGAGGTTGAAGCATGATGAGGTCCCAGAAGAAAAGAAGGAAGGAAGCAAAGAGCAAAATATTGATTAGATGTTGCATCACAAGATCTAATACAGTGCCTTCGTATAAGGCGGAAATTCACACTTTCCACCTTGATAGTTTTAAATATTTTAGAACCAAATCCCATTTTAGAACATTTTGAATTACCGGCTCACACTGGGCTCCTCACACTGGGCTCTTAGACCCAGGAAAAATGGAAAATGCACTGTCGAGGCACTGCCATGATTAGTTATGCTTAGAGCTAAGCCGGACCCCTGAAAGGTGGGCAAGGTCTGACAGAGTCTAGAATGATACATTACTAGAAATACAGAAACATTGGAGTTTAATGTTTGCAATTTAAATATCAAAAAAAGATATAGTACTCCACATTATTTTGATCCTTGATGAGTTCCGTCCATCCATTTAGCATGAATAGAAATGAACCAGAACCATGTCTTGTGTAAACAAATTATCATTTTGTTCAACTGCAAATTAGAAAAACTAACTTTGGTTTCAGTGTAGCCCTGGCATCTTAAAAGTAAGTGAAATTTGATTTGTTGTATTGAGGGGTCAAAGATGATTAATTGGATGCTGCTCTGCCTGGCTCTGGTCTATGAAGGAACCAGTTGTAAGGGCATGACAGTGAAGCATTCCTTCAGGGGTCAGACTGTCAGGGGTCAGACTGGGCAGCTAGGCAACACCAACAAACCTTGACAGTAAGGATCTGATTGCTGTGTAAAGCAGCCAGTGTAGCGAGTGTAGACAACCCCTAAAAGAACAACACAGGACAAGGATAGCAAAACACAAAAAAAAGCTCCAGACACAACACAATGAAAGTATTTAAACTACAACAATTGTCATTACAACAATTAAATTAATTTAAAAATAAAGTTTCAACACATTTCTATTTTCTCAGAATGAGATTAGAAGTTATAGCAGATTGATCACTCTGATAAAGCCGTGGACGCTAGAACACACTGCACCAATTTTTGGTCCGTGTGCGTTCTTGTTTTGTGTTTAGTGTGTGTTTAGGAGTGTATACAACTCCTGCTCCTTGGTTCATCCTTACGCCATGCACCCGTCACACCTGTGGTTTTAGGTCAAGAAGTTACCTTAATAATGGCAGCTATTCTAAAGGAGGACCTTTGCGCTGAGCTGAGATATTAAAGAATATTCCATGACTGTGTTGATTACTTAATGGAAAAAGACAAATGGTTAATCAGCAGTATTAGGCTATAATTTATGTTGAAAGCTGTCAATTTAGAGGTAGATGATAGCCACACTTGCATAAATTACAGGTGTGTCATATGTAAATAAGGACAGGTACACGCCTTTCTCACATTCATGGCTTTATCCGGAATATCAATATCCAATGACATCTATGCTCATTTCGCTTTGGAGCGACCGGTTCACACTTGGAGATAATCATAAGTCTTTCCCCATGTCTGAATCTGACATTTTCAGAGAATGTTTCATGAATGAGAGCCACTATCAAAATACAACTGGAGAACTCAAGAAGATTAAAGTAACAATCTTGTTTCAGAGTGTATATTAGAGTGAGTCATAGGTCAATACCAAGATGGAGATAACATTTTGACAGCTGTAACATTTAGGATCCCTAATGAATAGGAAATAAGTAGAATTTCTGTCAAAGTAGATAAATGATCACATGGAACAGCAACCAAAGGATGGGTAAACCACATACCCGCGGTCCTTGGTCACCTTGATCACCCTGCAAAATGAAAAGAATTTGCCTCAGAAGTCACATTTTCAGAATACTCATAATAAAGTAATAAATTAACCAAATTTCATGACTGTTTTTGTAAGTATGTGGTCCAATGATTCCATCACAGAAAAATAAGAGTTGTAGTAATTATTGGAAACTCAATACTGCCATGACATACATGTTCTTTACAAGTGTATGTAAACTTTTGTATGTATCAACCAAACATACAAGTGTATGTACGACTGTATGTATCAACCAAACATGTACACACAAAAACAAAGAATCCCTGAGTAAGAAGGTATTAAAGGATAATTTGACACATAGGTCCTACGTCACCGCAGTCATGTACAGTGCATATAAAAAGTAAAGAATTATCCCCAAGTAAATAAAGCCTGATTTGATGTCTTTTCATTTCAGGCTGTAAATGGCAACAAAAAGTAAACATTATGTAAGGGGTCGTTGACGTTCTATACCCACTGTAACTGCCATTTCTGACATACTGTGTGTGCCTAGTCTAGTGATAAATCAGAAATGCTTCCTTTTGTTTTTTCAAGTTCACAAAAAGCATGAGAATGAGGCAAAACTGCCTGCAAAGAGATGTTGTGTGTTTAAAATTATTTAACCAAGTGAGACATGTTGCGCTAGGATTTATAAAGGCAAGTTGTGTTAACATAAAAATATGTTGCCATACCTTGTCACCCTGTGGACCAGGAGGACCCTATTGGGAGGGGAAAGAAAGGAAAAAAGTCATTTTCTTGAAGGGTTTGATATTGCATTTTGAAGTTTACGTCAATTTAATTATTGAGTTAAATGTTTAACACAACTGACAGGATGTAGAATTTAAGTTTGAGGTGTAATTTATTACAGGGCAATTCAAATAAATATATAAAACATCTATATGAACACACCTTCCAATGTATTAAACCATTTGATAGTGTTCATCACAGCACATTGTACTTATTCTGGCTTCAGGTCACTGCTCATCACTGCATTCTTCAAAGTTGGTTTGTTATGTGGGTTAATATATTGTTATATATTATTCATTTACAATAGCCTGACTATAAAGCACAACTATAAAGCCCCAACTCAGGAAAAAAAAGTACCAGCAACATTCCCATGAATTGGCAAATTATGGGACTATAGGCCAAATCTCAATACCAACTTCAAAGGAAACATATGCACTCTGAGAAATGTAGTGTTTTGCCCCACTTTGAACAA
The DNA here is from genome assembly GCA_016801125.1 of Novumbra hubbsi. Lineage (NCBI taxonomy): Eukaryota > Metazoa > Chordata > Actinopteri > Esociformes > Umbridae > Novumbra > Novumbra hubbsi. The sequence continues at coordinate 9,153 of JACXGK010003968.1, read as the reverse complement.
AAGTTATATGTTGTACCAATTACATAGTGGAGGAACAAATATATGATCCCCTGCTGATTAGGTACAATTTGTCACGGGTGTGGGTCTGAATGGAACCAAATGCAGACATTTCTACAAATAATAAGTGATTTTATTTACAAACAAAATTGACACAGTAAATCAACACGCTGAAACAAGCAGCGAAATCACATAACAATACAACTAAACATACACCAAAAACTGAAGGAACTTATTTGAAATTCATTTCAAATAAGTTATACATTGATTTGCATTTTACTCAGTGAAATAGGTATTTCACCCCTTTGCAAAACATGACTTAGTACTTGGTGGCAAAATCCTTGTTGGCAATCACTAAGGTCAGACGTTTTTTGTTGTTTTTTGCAAACATCTTAGGAGGTTCTATGTCTCACTCCTCTTTGCAGATCCTCTCCAAGTCATTAAGGTTCAGAGCCTGACGTTTGGCAACTCAAACCTTCAGTTCCCTCCACAGATTTTCCATGGGATTAAGGTCTGGAGACTGGCAAGACCACTCCAGGTCTTTAATGTTCTTCTTCTTGAGACACTCCTTTGTTGCCTTGGCCGTGCTTTTTGGGTCATTGTCATGTTGTAATACCCACCCATTTTCAATGCCCTGGCTGAGGGAAAGAGGTTCTCACCCAAGATTTGACGGTACATGGCCCCATCCATCGTCAATATGATGCAGTGAAGTTGTCCTGTCCCCTTAGCAGAAAAACATCCCCAAAGCATAATGGTGGGGATGGTGTTCTTGGGGTCATAGGGAGCATTCATCCTCCACCAAACACGGCGAGGTAAGTTGATGCCAAAGAGCAAGATTTTGGTCTCTTCTGACCACAACAATTTCAACCAGTTCTCCTCTGAATAATGTTAATTGGCAAACTTCAGACAGGCCTGTACCTGTGCTTTCTTCAGCAGGGGACCTTGCGGGCGCTGCAGGATTTCAGTCCCTCACGGCATAGTGTGTTATCAATTGTTTTCTTGGTGACTATGGTCCCAGCTGCCTTTAGGTCATTGACAAGATCCTCCCGTGTTGTTCTGGGCTGATTCTTAACCGTTCTCATGATCATTGAAACTCCACGAGGTGAGATCTTGCATGGAGCCCCAGACCGAGGGAGATTTACAGTTGTTTTGTGTTTATTTTGTGTTTCACGTTCAGGCCAGTGGTATGCAGAAACCGCCCTTATAAAATGGAAATAATGACCTTTTACACAATTGCATTTGAAAGATAGGCATTGTACATCTTAAAGTATATCAATCAAAAAGGTTTTCCCTTCTTTTAAACACTACTAAACGTAAATTTGTCATTTGAACTTCAAATCCGTACTGCTCCTTAACTGACCGAACGGTTGTGCTGAAAAGGGGTTAATAGCATTGTTCTAATACAGCCTATTCCACCGGGACAATTGCAGTAATATCACCTAGATAAGTGTTTGCCCTTGCGCCCAATTCGGGCAATTTCACTTAGGGGTGTACTCACTTTTGTTGCCAGCGGTGTAGACATTAATGCCTGTGTGTTGAGTTATTGTGAGGGGACAGCAAATTGACACTGTTATACAAGCTGTACACTCACTACTTTACATTGCAACAAAGTGTCATGTCTTCAGTGTTGCTTTCTAAAAGAGTTGGACCTCACTAAAACTCATACCCTGGTTATAGGCCTGGTTGTAACCATCGTGCTCAGAATCTGCAAAATATATCTTCTTAGATAACCAGTTTCCAGTAGCACAAAATGTCCAGATACGACTGTGATATTAAGATCTTAATGAAATCCATATTTGTATCTTTAGTGTGACTTTATAATGATTTCCCATTATAAATTATTAGGTATCAATATCAAGTTGGTCCCCTCTTTGCAGCTATAACAGCTTCCAGTGTTCTGTTCTTCCATTCTTCCAAAAGAGCATTGGTGAGGTCAGACACTGGAGTTCGGCGAGAGGACTTGGCTCGCAATTTCCATTCCAGTTTATCCCAAAAGTGTTCGATAGGGTTGAGGTCAGGGTTCTGTGCGGGCCATTCAAGTTCTTTCACACCAAACTCATCCAATAATGCCTTTATGGATTTTGCTTTGTGCACTGGGGCAGTCAGAGGGCCTACCCCTAACACAGCTGTGCCAAGTTGGAAGCATAGCATGGCTCAAAAAGAAAGAAATGGAGAGTTCTGGAATGGCCAAGTCAAAGCTCTGGTCTTAATCCTGTTGAGATGTTGTGGGGCAATTTGAAAAGGGCATTTATGCCACTGACTGGCCCTCACGTTCCACAGACCAGAATCCAAACGATAACCTCTGAGATGTTATGGATGCATTTGATGTTGTCAAGTAGCGCCACAGACGAAGAGATGCCCCAGGACACCATCCGTTGTCTCCTTAGGAGCATGCCCAGACATTGATCAGAGTCAATACAGGAATGTGGCGGGCATACACACAACTGTGTCACATTATGAGTTGCTGTGATATAATTCATACAAGTTGGAAACAACCGTCTGTGATTTCAATTGTTTACTTTGATTTTCGGTGCGAATTTAAATCCAACCCTCAATCGGTTGTTTTTAACAAATAACACAATAGTAAAGTCTGTAACAGTAAATTGTTTTCAATATATTTAGTTGATTGTGACCCGATGTGTGATGTAAACATGCCCGATTTTGAATATTTCTGTATTTCTTAGAATTAGTTCTATTAATGCATTAAATGTATTTGACCAGCAGATGGTGCCAACGTGCAGTATTTTCAAACAATGAATCCTTTTCAATGCAATTGTTTCAATTGGCAAAATTCTTCAGTAAGCTTTGTTTTTCCCATCACTAGTTTAAACAAACTGGCAGAGGAACAAACTCAGACTTGCTCAAACGTTGACCAACTTTGAATCCAGGTCGAAAACCTGTCTGTTTTTTTGCTGCTTTTTATTCAAATCTTTTAAATCTATTAGCCGTTTTAAATATGATTTTTGCTCAATTTCTTTCTAGTATGCCTGATGTTTCATTTTAGACCGAATAATGTAATGCACTTTGAATATCCGCTGTGTATGAAATGTGCTATACAAATAAATTGACCTCAATCATTAGTGCAGATTTTCACACACTTCATTGTCTATAACAGGGGTGGCGAACACGCGGCTCTTGAGCCGCATGCGGCTCTCGACCAATAAGAATGCGGCTCTTTGCCTGTTATCATATTTTCTATATACTGAGGCTCTTTGCCTCGTTTCATGTTTCTTTCCTTTTTTTTTATCTCAAACACACTTAAATCCATCAGGGGTTATTAAAAAGAAATAATAATATTTTAAAATTAATAAATTAATTTGACAGATTGGGTGTTTTTTATGCTGCGTCAGAGACGTAAGTGACCGCCAATCATATGCGCGGATTACGTCTCATGCCGGGAAATTAGGTAAACATTTTATATGCATGCAGGCAATTATGCATATGATTACAAAGACTTACCCTCTTTGTAAAAATGGCAAAATGCAAAGCTAAACAAAAATATGAAGATGAACACAGGACATTTCTGGAAGAATGGGAAGATGCTTACTTTTTTATTGAACGGAATGGCAAATCGCTCTGTCTATTATGCCGTACCACGATATCACATTTCAAGGCTTCAAACCTTCAGCGTCATTTTAGCACACTCCATGCTAATATTGACAAGGAATTCCCCAAAGGTACTTAACTACGGAAGCAAAAATTGAGCACATTGAAAAGCATTTGATGTGTGTGTTGAGGGTGGACACTTGAGGGTTGTGTTGTAAGAAGAGGAGTGTGTTATTAGAAAAATATATGGTTTTAATTATGTGTGTTTGTGTGTGCGTGTGTGTGTCTGTCTTGGCAGGTCAGCGCGTGGTGTGGCTCTTTGACTTTCACAGTTAA
>JACXGK010003967.1:19725-41338 GCA_016801125.1 Novumbra hubbsi | reverse complement strand
TCTCTTTGTTTCCATGTCTCTCCTCCGTCACCTCGCCTTCTCTTTGTTTCCATGTCTCTCCTCCGTCACCTCGCCTTCTCTTTGTTTCCATGTCTCTCCTCCGTCACCTCACCTTCTCTTTGTTTCCATGTCTCTCCTCCGTCACCTCGCCTTCTCTTTGTTTCCATGTCTCTCCTCCGTCACCTCGCCTTCTCTTTGTTTCCATGTCTCTCCTCCGTCACCTCTCCTTCTCTTTGTTTCCATGTCTCTCCTCCATCACCTCACCTTCTCTTTGTTTCCATGTCTCTCCTCCATCACCTCGCCTTATCTTTGTTTCAATGTCACTCCTCCATCACCTCACCTTCTCTTTTTCCATAGCGGAACCTACTGTTCACACCTTCTTTTCTTTTAACCTTAAGTCTTGGTGGAGCGTATCCCCTGGGTGCCTCCTGAGTGTATAGACGACCCCAGACATATGACCCAGGCCTCAGATAAGTGGGCCTTCGGCACAACACTCTGGGAGATCTGTAGTGGAGGAGACAAACCACTCTGCACATTGGACTGCTCCAAGGTAAACACTGCTGGAGGTGTTACTAATGTTATGTGAACGTGAGCAGGGAAATAATTGTTAATTTAGTTAGTAAGCCGTGACTGAGCCAGGACTGCCCATTGGGCAGGAGCTACTTTTCCATACTTTGGAACGTGTTCTGTTGGGACAAGCAGAATGGATAGAGCGGATGCTGCATAATGTCAGTGTTTCAGTGTGGAAATGGAGGCTTTGTGTAGGCTTTGTGCTCCAATCTTTCTAATTTCCTTCTGTAGAAACGCCTTTTTTATTTGGACCGCCATCAGCTGCCTGCCCCTAAGTGGACAGAGCTGGCCAATCTGATCAACAGCTGTATGGATTACGAGCCCTCAAACAGACCCTCCTTTAGGGCCGTCATCAGAGACCTCAACAGCCTCTTCACTCCTGGTCAGTAGCTCTCCTCGTTACAGTCATTTCACTTGTGCTTCTTGGTTTGGTTTTCTGAAGGTATTCATTATTCCATGTTTTCCTCAGACTACGAGTTGCTGGTGGAGAGTGACATGGTGCCCAACAGGACAAGAGGGGTTGGATTCCCAGGGGCCTTTGAGAACCAGGATCCTACTCTGTTTGAGGAGAGACATTTAATTTTCCTCAAACAACTGGGCAAGGTTAGCCACACACATGCTTTCTATCCTTATATTCCCTAATGTTGCCATTAACTTTGACCTACATACCCTAACATTCTTTCTGTAAAACCTAAGCCTAAACTTCAATCTGTCTGTCAGTTCAAGAACCATACCTAAAACTTGTATCTCAGTCAGACAATGCCATGGCGTTATAAGATGTAATATTTGTTAGAAGGATGGGCAGAGTCTCTCATACCACTCAACCACTGAAAAGCGGAGAAGGAGAATCATCATCGTCACAGTTTAACACCAAGTCAATTAAACTTCCGGGATACCAACCTGTCCAATTAGGAAGCATAAGCGATTGTGAATTAATGTAAACTGTTTTGGCACAAATGAAAGTGACAACAGGTGCGCTGGAGAGGCAACAATAAGACAACCCTCCAAAAGGGAATGGTTTTGCAGGTGGTGGCCACAGAATTGCTTTCTCCTTATCCTTTCTGACTGATTGTTCTCTAGTTTTGCTAGTGTCCTTGTCACTATAGGTTCAGTAGCATGAGGCAGTACCTGCAGCCCATTCAGTTTGCACAGGTAGTCCAGCTCCTCCAGAATGGCACATCCATACGTGCGTCACAAGAAGGTTTACTGTGTCACCTAGTGCAGTCGCAAGATACCAGGAGGCATTTGCCTGACAACACCAGAATTGGCAGGTCCGCCATTGGCGTCATATTCTCTTCAGAGATGAGAGCAGGTTAACTCTGACAGACATGGAAAAAGTCTGGAGACACTATGGTACATGTTATACAGCCTGCAACATCATCCGGCATGGGATGAGGCATATCCTTGGATTGCTGACCGCTGTTAGGTACCGGAATGAAATCCTCAGAGCCATCGTTAGACCTTACGCTGGTGCTGTGGACCCTGGGTTCCTCCTGGTGCAGGACAATGCCCAGCCTGATGTGACCCGAGTGTTTTGGCAGATTCCTGACTGGCCCTCACATTCCCCAGACCTGAATCCATTTGAGAACCTCTGGGACATTCTGTATCGGTGCATTCATCACGGCCAATTAGCGCCACGGGCTGTCCAGGAGCTCACTGATGTCCTGATCCAGGTCTTGGTAGAGGTTCCCCAGGACACCACCTGCTGTCTCACCAGGAGCATGCCCAGGAGTGGTCGGGAGCATGCCCAGGAGTGGTCAGGAGCATGCCCAGGAGTGGTCAGGAGTGGTCAGGAGCATGCCCAGGAGTGGTCAGGAGCATGCCCAGGAGTGGTCAGGAGCATGCCCAGGAGTGGTCAGGAGTGGTCAGGAGCATGCCCAGGAGTGGTCAGGAGCATGCCCAGGAGTGGTCAGGAGTGCATATAGGCACATGGGGGTCATACACACTACTAAGTCACATTATTAATTGCCGTGATTAAATGTAGAACAGCTTGTGATTTAAATTGTTTGAGTTTAAATGTGAGTTTGAATCCTTCAGTTGATTTGGTTATTCTTCTCAACAAATTACACCATGTAAAGTAAAGATTTTGATCTTTAATATATTTAGTTAATCGAGACCCAATGTGTGATTGAAGTGATCCCTTTTTTTAATAGAACTCTGGAAACATCTTGACAGTTGCTTAAAATATATAACTGTGCCTTAGGGAGGCCCAGCAGTCTAGATGACCAGCTCCAGTACACTTCTACTGCGGCTGGGGCCAAATCCTGCCCACTGCAATGTCAGCAAAAGCTCTATATTTCACCACTCTGTCCCTAAAGCGTGAAAATGCCAGAACAAAAAAACAAACAATCTCTTTATCTCTCTCAGGGAAACTTTGGCAGTGTGGAGATGTGTCGGTATGACCCTCAGCAGGACAACACGGGGGAGGTCGTGGCGGTGAAGAAACTGCAGCACAGCACAGCTGAACACCTCAGAGACTTTGAACGGGAGATCGAGATTCTCAGGTCCCTTCAGCACGACAATATTGTCAAGTACAAGGGAGTGTGCTACAGCGCTGGTGAGTGCAATTAGGGTGTTTTATCCTGCCAATGTGTGATCTCATCTCGGTCAACCCTCTCTATTTTATGAGGGTATTAAACTATTGTCATGCTACTATGCATTTGTATTATACAATCAGTCATAAGAAGGTTCCATTGCTATAAATGAGTGTGAAAATGATCTGACTGCTGTAGCGGCTCAAAGTTTTAACCACAACCTAGGTTCATTCACGTGTAACCACACCCTGGTTTATTCAGTTATATAACCCCAAACTATGTTTAACCCTCCCAAGATGTATTTTATTATAATCCAAACCATGCTAATTTAATTATAATCCAAACCCAGGTCATTTATATTGTAACCCCACACCAGGTTCATTCAATTCTCAGGCTAACTCAGTTGCAACCCAAATCTGGATGTATTAAATTCTAACCCTAAACCAGGTCGACGGAACCTGCGCCTGGTAATGGAGTACCTCCCTTATGGCAGTCTGAGAGACTACCTCATCAAGAACAAGGACTGCTTCGACCATAAGAAGCTCCTTCACTATGCCTCGCAGATCTGCAAGGTGAATAGAAACCAATGGAGGGAAAAAGTTACATTGATCTACGACTGTGTTTATGCTACTTGATGGCATGCCTTCAGACCACCCATTTCTAATGAAGAGACTGCAGTTTGTCACTGCCTGGAACCTCTCATTGACCTCATCCCGTCTTCTCCCTCAGGGCATGGACTACCTGGCTAACAAGCGCTACATCCACAGAGACCTGGCCACCCGTAACATCCTGGTAGAGAGCGAGCTCAGGGTGAAGATAGGGGACTTCGGCCTCACCAAGGTCCTGCCTCAGGACAAGGAGTACTACACGGTCAGAGAGCCGGGAGAGAGCCCCATCTTCTGGTGAGAACTGGCTCACGTGGACGGTAACGTGGATGCTGCGGTCACGACATTACTACTGTCGTCAGAAACGTTACTCACACAAATTTGCTCAGCACCAAGACCACAATCCTTATGTTAAGGTCAGACAACGTGAAGTTAAAAACGGCGGCATTGGACCTTGATTGTATAAACAATTTTATTGACATCTATATTGTTCTTATTAAACCTTTACAACACTGTTGATTTTTTTTTTTGGTAAGGTTCATCTGTTTGTGTTTTGATTTGTTGCCTAATTTGCTTGTGTCGTGCTGAAGGTACGCCCCGGAGTCGCTGACGGAGAGCAAGTTCTCGGTGGGCTCTGACGTGTGGAGCTTTGGAGTGGTCCTGTACGAGCTGTTCACCCACAGTGATAAGAGCTGCAGTCCTCCCGCCGTACGTCGTTCAACCAGAGCATTTATTCTCTTTCCTCGTTCTTCCTTCCTACTCTACCACTGTTATGTTACTTGCCACTGTCCATGTATCTGCTTTCCTCTCTGATACATTTTGCATCCCACTGCTGGCTGGCCTCTAAAGACATCCTGGTCAGTCCCCGGGTGGTAGACCAGACACTGTTTGGTTTGTTAGAAGGCCAGCAGGGGGCAGTCCGTCCTCTTGTCTTACGATCAAATCCCAGGGAAGTGAAGGGGTCATGGTCTTTCTGATTGGAACGTGTGTCCTGGCTCTCCGTGTTCACTAAACATCCAGTGGTTTGTAAGAGGATGGGTGGAGCCTCAAGTGTTTTGGGTGTATTGTCCTGCTATTCCTCTGCTGCTTTCAGTTGGCTCATTATCCCCCTGTCTTTCCCTGTAAACCAAATTGATATCTAGTGAACGTATACAATAAAAAACATGCGTTGCTCTGGGTATTTGGTAACGTTAAATATCTTGTGTACTTGTTAGAAAAATTGTAGTCGTTGTAGTTCTAACATATGTCTTGGTCGCTACTGCTGTCTTTAGTGCACATGGTCTGCTGTAGAGTGGATTTGAATCTAGCCATTTTGGATCTCTTTCCTATTCCTCTGTACAGTAAAGAATTAATCAAATCCAGAAAAGTTAATCTTAAATCTTAAACTAAACCATTTATTTTCCCCGTTCAAACTTTCATAACATGTACGCATTTGTCATGGCAACTTAGATTATCCTTAGTATTATGAAGTCGCATTTGATGCTGTGATTGACCAAGCTCTCCCTTCCTCCCCACCTCCAGATGTTCATGGATAAGATGGGAGGTGAAAAGCAGGGCCAGATGATTGTGTATCACCTTATTGATCTGCTGAAAAGAGGATATAGACTCCCTTCTCCCAAGGATTGTACCGAGGAGGTGAGCCTCTCATATCATGGCTGTGTTTATGTATATCTGATTGCCATTGAAACTGAAACCTCCCTCTATACTCCTCAGATTTACAACATGATGACCCAGTGCTGGAATGTTGACCCAGGCCAGCGTCCCACCTTCAAAATGTTAGCCCACAGTGTGGACAGGTTTCGGGAGAGTAAAGAGGGCTGAGGAACCCTGCCTGGAGCTCTCTTCTGGAGGAGTCCTGGCCCAGTCCACACCGGTCTCCTACTGCACAAACAAGAAGCAGAATGAACTAGACTTCTAGATGTCCAACACGACGTGTTAGTTTTGCCAACCTTTACTACACCTCAACTCTAAAAAGTCAATATTGTCATCACAGCCAATGGTTCTTGAGCAAAAGGGTAGATTACAAGCTGCATTCTGGGAGGAGATCGATATCAACTTTGATCAACCTTGTTTGTGTACGAAGTACTTTTTTGTGAGATTTGGAGAAGAAAATGATGGCATGCTACTTGGTCCGTTTCTTTTCAATCGGCTGTGTTGTTACAGTGCTTTTAGAACATGGGGTTCTACTCATTCTTGACTCCAGCACATTCTGCAAAAGTACCCCTAACTGTGACTTCAAACTCTTGTTACCATTGGCACAAAGCACATTTCCACTTGTTCTAACTGTCAAGATGTTAGTTTCTCCGGAGTTCAGAACAAGTTTTATATACCACCATTGACATATTGAACAAAGGGATTTCTCAGTGTTTTGTGATTTTAAATAATTTCTGACTTAATGCTGTGCATAATCAGGCATATAATGTGTTTATTATAGTATTACCAAAGATCTGGCTACTTTAAATAGTTATACTTGGATTTGAGATTAAGTAGTTGCTGAGTTTTTGTAAAGAAAATGATTTGTAAACAAAATTTGAGATGACCATTTGTTTGTCCAAGTACTCTGTGTTGTAATATTGTGCCATCAGCTGAGCTCACTGGAACATGAATACGCTCTTCTCTTGGAACAGTAGTAGTATCAGGAGATGGACAACACTGTTTCTTTTGTCTGTTTGAGAATATATGAACATGGTGAAGAGGTGAATTTTTCCACTATTAGAATTTTCTTTGTTTTTACACATGCCATTATTTACGTGCGTTTTCAGGTTGATTGTAAATGGGCTGGGGTTGAATAATAACGCTTAGTAATTTGATTGTAAAATATCTGTTGTTTTATCAAAGCACTCATCCTGTAATAAAGGTTTTGATATATAAAGCTTTTTAAGATTTTTTTAAAGATTTTCTTGATTGTGATCCATATTTGAGCTTCAGTTGATGTTTTATGTAACTAACTGCAGTTATATAAAATATAAATTTAACCTCAAATTTGGATCACAATCCGCTTCAGCCTCAAGGTTTTAAGAGTAATGGTTGGAGACATAGGCACACCCCCTACTTTTATGGCAAACTACTATGTGAGCAGACTTCACCAGTGACATATTGTGAAGCATGGTTACAGTCAGGAACGAAATGGATTCCCTCCAGAACTACCAACGCTGTTAAAAAGTGTAACCGACGTCCTGCGTAAGCGTGACCCAAAGCCACTGGGACAATGATTAGCGTTTCTGATTGATGGGGTTGTCTTTTTGCTGAGTAAACACAACTGGCAGGGCAAATTGTAAGTGATCATATAGGGAAACATGAGAGCAGCTTTACCTAATTAACTGTTTCAATTGTATCTGCTTCAGTTAACAATGTGACTGAGTGAGGTCATGCCCAGTAATTGGTTTTATCCCCCCACTAAAGTACAAACAATTTTTATTAGAGTGATAAAACCAGTAATGTTCTTTCCATGCATTATAATTATATAGATGGAATTTTGGGGGATTTTCCATTGATCGGGTAAGATATTTGAACAAGGACAAGACATGATTTATATTTTATTTTTCATTTACATACAATTAACATTTTCACAGCATTTCAATCAGGTATTATTCTTAGAGGGGATGAATGTTCTATGTTTTTCCAAATGTCTATTATAATTTCCCTGTAGTGATGAAGAACCATTTGAACAGGAAAGAAAATAGACAATGAATAACAAACTATTGGCCTCACATAATGCAAGTGTGCACAGCTAGCTTGTGTTAAAATGTCCCCTCTATAACATCTTAATGAAGCACAAAGAAAACTGCTCGCTCTCTCCCTCAATCAATAACACAAAGTTAGTGGTCCGATGGAGCAGCCAGATCAGTTGGTAATGTCATAGAGAAGGTTAGAGGACATACATCCCTATTAATATCACATTATGATGATATAGCCATTCAAAGCTTCTGTCATTCTACTCTAGTGAAGTGGAGGGGAGTTAACATAATGATGACCTAGTCTGGAAAGTAAAAGTTTTTAGAAGTCCCTCCTACTTGACTACATTAAAATAGTTGATGTTGTCATGTCTATGTTAAAACAACCTTGAGGCCATTAAGTGCCTCTAACCTTCGACATGCTTTACCTCCATCTCCACCATCGGTCAGCCAACTGTCCCAGTCTCAGCAAAGACGGCCAATATCATTTTTATTGCAGCCAAGGTTACAGCACATGCCCGCTACACCCAAGGAAAAGTTCCTCTTTCGTCTGTCGCGGCGTGGCCAGTTCCTGTCTGGCTCTCCAGACTGGAGCTCTATGCTGGGGTCAGTATCGGTAACAGGTCCCCTATGGTCCCCCCCTTCTCCCAGGAGTAAGAGGAGGTCAGCCAGGGATCTGGAGAGCTGGAAAGGGTGATCTGCTGTGTGATCTTGACCCTGGGGCCAGTTGAATGTGGAGTCCTTGCCCTCGTTGACGTCACTGTACGAACCAGGATAGAAGGGATCTGGAATTCAGATTTTCTTTGTAATTATGCATGTAGATTCAAATGGTGAAAGTGAAGAAATAATGTAATATTGGTTTAAAAAATAAAATAAGGAAGCACGTAATCATCACAGTAAAACACCAAGTCAATAAAACTTCAGGGATATCAATGCAGTCCAATTAGGAAGCATAAGTGATTGTGATTCAATGTCACATGTTTTGGTGCAAATGAAAGTGACAACAGTTGCACTGGAGAGGTGACAGCAAGATAACCCCCTAGAGGGGAATAGTTTTGCAGGAGGTAGCTGGAGACAATTGCTATCTTCTTATCCTTCCTGAGTGATTATTCTCGAGTTTTGCGTTTTTATAGTGTCCTTGTCACTACTGGTTGCATGAAGTGGTACCTGCAGCTATTTCAAGTTGCACAGGAAGTCCAGCTTCTCTAGGATGGCACTACCATACGTGCCGTCACAAGAAGGTTTGCAATGTCTCCCAGAGCATGGAGGTGATACCAGGAGAGGGGCTGTTAAACAAGGAGTGCTAGACAGGGCCGAACTAGACGGGGCTGTACACATGCTAGCCAACCCCTGACTGCGGTACATACAGGGATGAAATCCTCAGACCCATCGTCAGCCCTTACACTAGTGCAGTGGGCCCTAGGTTCCTCCTGATACAGGACAATACCTGGCCTCATGTGGGCCGAGTGTGTAGGTAGTTCCGGGACAAAAAAAGCATTGATGCCATTGACTGGCCCTCACATTACCCAGACCTGAATCCAATTGAGAATCTCTGGGACGTTATGTATCGGTGCATCCAACGCCGCCAAGTAGCACCAAAGACTTTACAGGATGCCCTGATTTATTTCTGAGAGGAGATCCCCTAGAATCCACCATCTCATCAGGAGCATGCCCAGACATTATCGGAAGTGCATACAGGCACGTGGGATCCATACACACTTCTGAGTCACATTATGAGTTGCTGTGATGAAATTCATGCAAGTTGGTACACCCTGTGATTTCAATTGTTTAATTAGATTTTTGGTGCGAGTTTGAATCAAGGTGATTTTGGTTTCCATTAAACGCTGTTACTAAATTTTGATCTTAACAAATTACACAATGTACATTAAAGATTTTTATCTTCAATAAATGTAGTTAATAAAGACCAGAAGTGTGAGTAAGTGTTCCCTTATTATTGTTTACTTTTTAGCGGTATATTTTAAGGAGGTTTATAGTGTCTTCTTAAAGTATTTAGACCCATTCAGATTCTCAACATTTTGTCGAATCAACATATTTGATTAAAACAATGTTTGTCATCTACACACGTACATGATACTCAGACCCTTTCCCATAACAATCGCACACTGAGCTCAAATGTATCCTGTGCCGTTTGATCATCCTTGATTATCATTGTCTCTTGAATTTAAATTGAAATCCACCTGAGGCATGATTTTTTTAAATTGTTTGTTCTAAAAAGCGTTTTGCAAACTTAAACAAACAGTTGTTTCTTGGAAAAAATAAGCGGAGGACCATGTAGGAATCCGGCCAGTGATCGTACTGTGAAGGTCCGTGCGTTTTTCTTTAAGAATCATGACTATCAGATCAGTAAAAAGAGACATCTAAAAATAATGAATGACGAGTAGTAAGATTAGGGTTCAGTGTTTATTCTTACTGTTTAGTTAATGTTTCATGTTTGGGAAAGGCTTAGCTAAAATTATTTTTTCCCCATGCTCAGCAGTTTTATATCAACTATCCCTCTTGTCCACAATCCCCAAGCAAAACGGTAGTTTAGATGTGCTAGAGCTTACTTTTAAATGGAGCGGCTAATGATTTTACCAGATTTGGATACACTATGATACGTTTTGTCTATAAGACCAGGTTGCTTCAAACGACAAATTAGTAGCGTTATTTTTGCATCAGTAAACTCCAATTATCTTAGTGAAAACTTCCAGAATGCAGCGCTCTCTCTCACGAAACCGTGGTTAACAGACCGAGATGTGTAAATCAACAATTAGTCAATTAGCAGAGGCTCTCTTCCAGAAAAACTGCACTAAAAAGCACTGTTTTTAGCCTGCCAACTTGGGAATTTGAACCAGCGACTCTGTAACAACTTTTTCTATAATTAACAACCTTTGACAAACAAAATTAAGTTAGTAGTTCGATCAAATAGGTTCCTGACTGTCCAATCAAGGAGCTGTCCGGCGTGCTGAACCACCATAATATACCACATGTCAGACGTTCTTTTTGACAGTTGAAAATGATACACATTTGCCAAAATCTTGATTGAATAGATGCGATTTTCATTTCGAAACATAGACATTGTCATTTTAAATAACACGAGTAGACTACTAAAACGGGTCAATGCTTTTCCTAAGTTAAACGATAATAAGGCACTAAATAAACTTACAGCAGCTGTGGGGAAAAAAAACAAATCTCAGGTTAACACGTGAAGTGTTAAATGAGTGACTTACCCAAGTCTTCGCTTAAAGATCGTTTCCAACGGGACCCACCGCACGTGAAGATAACGGCTCGTATAAACTCTCGGCCGCACAGTTTTACCCCGTAGTCTCTCGATAGACTTTGAGTGCACACACACATAAACAAAGTGCCAACACACACAAGGATAACATATGAAAGCTTTAAACCCATTTTCATTTAATTACAAATGTAGAGCTATTTTCCGACGGGAGAGTTTAAGTCTGTTCTGAGCTTCTAAAGATGCTATGCGGTTCTGTTCTTGATGTTTATTCTGGAATGCTTGCAACTGCTCCATCTTTTATAGTCACTAGTCTTTAGCCCCTGACTGTCGCCGTCCGGGGTGTGAGTCATGACGCTCAACTTTCCATCTACTTTCACCAAATGACGACCCCCTCCCACCCCAACACACACGTCTGCACGATCTCTTTTTCACACTCTGCGCGCACGAAGTGTAGAATATGAATCACTGCACAAGTTAAATCATTTATTAAAACTAAAATCTCATATCTGTTTTACTATAATTTCTTTTATGAGACAGAATGTACGTCAAAGGTCACTGTTCAGTTTTTGGGACATATTGTTGCTCAGAGCAAAACACCTGAAACTGCTCCGAATCAAATCTTTAATCTACAATTTGTTCATAAGAAATGGATCAAAACTGAACCACAAGATGGGTGAAACAGAAAAAGATTTTACATGTGTTATATTGTTCTTTTCTAGTGTATGAATGTTTTAAAGAAAAATATCCAATACATGCAAACTTACCTAAGTAAAAAAAACGATAATTTTAATACGGCCATACAAACTTATTTAAACTAGAAACGTATTAAGTTTACATCATGTTTCCAAAAATGTTGTGACACATAAAATGTAAATAAAAACAGAACGCAATCAAAAATTAAAATTGCAAATAGTTTGGGGATCACATCATCAAAAGTACGTAACATCATTAAATGATTCAGAGAATCCATAGAAATATATACAGTGGGGAGAACAAGTACTTGATACACTGCTGATTTTGCAGGTTTTTCTAATTACAAAGCATGCAGAGGTCTGTAATTTTTATCATAGGTACACTTCAACTGTGAGAGACGGAATCTAAAACAGAAATCCAGAAAAACACATTGTATGATTTTTGAGTAATTAATTAGCATTTTATTGCATGAAATAAGTATTTGATCACCTACCAGCCAGTAAGAATTACGGCTCTCACAGACCTGTTAGGGATTCTTTAAGAAGCCCTCCTGTTCTCCACTCATTACCTGTATTAACTGCACCCGTTTGAACTCGTTACCTGTAGAAAAAACACCTGTCCACACACTCAATCAAACAGACTCCAACCTCTCCACAATGGCCAAGACCAGAGAGCTGTGTAAGGAATTCAGGGATAAAATTGTAGACCTGAACAAGGTTGGGATGGGCTACAGGACAATAGGCAAGAAGCATGTTGAAAAGAGCTTTTTGGTCTAAACTCCACTCGCCGTGTTTGGAGGAAGAAGAAGGATGAGTACAACCCCAAGGACACAATCCCAAACGTGAAGCATGGAGGTTGAAACATCATTATTTGGGGATGCTTTTCTCCAAAGGGGACAGGACGACTGCACCGCATTGAGGGGAGGATGGATGGGGCCTATTATCGCGAGATCTCGGCCAACAACCTCCTTCCCTCAGTAAGAGCATTGAAGATGGGTCGTGGCTGGGTCTTCCAGCATTACAATGACCCAAAACACACAGCCAGGGCAACTAAGGAGTGGCTCCGTAAGAAGCATCTCCAGGTCCTGGAGGTCTCCAGACCTGAACCCAATAGAAAATCTTTGGAGGGAGCTAAAAGTCTGTATTGCCCAGTAACACCACCGAAACCTGAAGGATCTGGAAAAGGTCTGTATGGAGGAGTGGGCCCAAATCCCTGCTGCAGTGTGTGTAAACCTGGTCAAGAACTACAGGACACGTATGATCTCAGTAATTGCAAACAAAGGTTTCTGTACCAAATGTTATGCAATAAAATGCAAATGAATTACTTAAAAATCATACAATGTGATTTTCAGGAGTTTTTCTTTAAATATGGCTTAATTCTATTTATTCGTAGGTACCCCAAAAAATTTTTAAGATCTGAGAAAGAGCAAATGTTTTTTTATAGTGGTTGTTTGGTTGGGTAGTCTGGTCGTTCTGTATACAGAAAAATATGAAGATCTGAGAAAGAGCAAATGTTTTTTTTTATAGTGGTTGTTTGGTCGGGTAGTCTGGTCACCTAAACATTTCACATGACTGAAAGTAAGAGAAACAATAAGAATTTTGTGTTCAGTGTGGTCGGACACCTGCATACTATGTTGATGCCACATTACATGCATTATCACAAAACCTTTTTACAACGGCAATTTTTCATACTGTAGTAAAGAAGTTCAAGTACGTAGAACCAGAAGGCATCTTCAACTGCAAATGGTTGAGTAACTGCAGTGAGTTCCCTGGTTGGCAGAAACTGTAAGGCTTAAATGGAATCCATTAAAGGATCACTCTGGTAACATCATCCCACTGACACTGTGCCAAGCTCCTCCAAAACTCTGAAAGTGGCCAAATTTGACTTCAACATGACACAAATATCAACACCAATCACAATTCCGGTCAAAATGATTTATTTAGGGAGGTGTATACGCTGCTCTCCCAGTCTTCTAAAACAATGATATGTTTGCAAGGTACTTAACAGGTTGATCAAATATGTTTTAACATGTGATTAGAGTGCACATTTAAATTGTAAATTATATTGAGTATATGTACAGAGTGGGTGTGACAAATTCTTAAACAACGTAAATACTGATCATAATAGTCATTCTTAGATTAGCTTAGTAAGTGTTCATTATGTGCACAGCTGGCTAAACAATTTCAGCATGAATGTGCTATTTGAATTAACGGAAACACCAAAATAGCGAACTTGGTGCATTGCGTATAACATTGTGATCGTTTTGATGGCATAGTTTACTCTGTGATAAAGACTTGATGAATGAAAAACTGCGGAAGTCACTCATTCACTTCCTGGAGGGGAGATAAAAGGTTAGTGACCCTAATGTCCGTCAAGTCAGTGTCACTTCTCCAAGAGGGTGCTAAGGGAGTTTCTGGCTCTTCTCTCCTTCTCGATGCTCTCAAATGTGATTGCACCATTCGGGAGGTCCAATCGGTTGTGCTCCGACACCATGATGTTCTCGGCCTCCCCTGGGGACACAAACAGGCAAGGAGACATCACTCTGATGGCATGGTAACCATCAAGATTTTCTTTTTTGATAACGGAAACGTGTTTATCGTCCTCAACCTTGGTACTGGTATTAAATTTGGTGAAATTCAGTGGTATCGGAAAGTTGACATCGGACCTACATTTCCACCTGGGAGATTAGTATTCCAGGTTGTGCAGAGTGACCTAAGAACTGATGTCACCTACAAGATTAGTGGCGTCACAGCATGTTTGAGGTTCAAAGTTTGATGGAAAAAGAAGGAAACCGGTGTTCGTAGATATCTTAAATTGGATAACCAATGTTCCTGTCTAAATGTAATCTTGCCAAAATCACTAACAGACAAGAACAAGAGGTAGATATATATGAAAAGAAAAAAAGCATATATTTCTCTGGCACAGACTTTGCCAACTAATTGCTTTGATGAAGGAGAGTGTATTTATTATGATTGTGAGAGGTTATGAATGCACTTATTAATAGTCTCTCTGGATAACAGTGTCTGCTAAATGACGAATGTGTAAAATGTAGACCATTCAAATGCTTTTCCCATTCCTGACCCAAGCTGCTGCGCTACACCATGTAGGCCTGGTTAGGCGTCTAGCATGGACATTGGTCTATACGAGTAGAAGAAACATTTACTCACCCCTCATTCTGTAAATCAGTGTTCCATATGCAACATCCATCTGATAGGCGAAGACGAAGCCGAGAGGTACGATGGGGACAAACAGAGAAGGCTTCCTTTTCTTAATGGCACTGCACAAGTTGGAACTCATTAGCAACAAAGATCAACTAACAAAACGCTTGAAACCAATAATTTCCCATTGTTAGCCATGCCGTGTCACAGTGATTTTTGAACGATCAATAATTACTGACGCTGTTGATGATGGCTAAAGACAGCCATCTTCAGCCAGACATATTCACTGATAAGCTAGTAAAAGATTGATGGTTCATCATTTGTGTCCTAATCACCCTAGCTACTGAACACAAAGCATCGTGCTGGTGAAGGGCTCCTTTTCACTAAGGAAATAGCTCCCATCTTCATATTAAAGCTGGGTAACAGGTCATGAATACCGGCAAGAATCACACAGAGGTGTGGCTTTAAAGGCCACCGCACTTCACATCCTTCAGCTGACCTCTGACGCGGTAGATCATTGAACCCTCACACAGCAGCAGACACGTTTTTTTGTATCTATGACATTGGAATTTGCGTCATTTTGTTTTACTTGGTAACATTGAACATCCAGATTTTACTTTTGTAGAGGGCCAGGCTTGTTATACTGCTTGTATTCCAATAGTAACAGGTGTTGACACATAGTACTGAACAGCTTTGCCATCGTTATAACTGAAAAACCAATAGTTTATAGCACATTCATCTCACAAACAAGGGAACATAGACTGAAGGTTTGACATGATGTTAGATAACACTCTAGAAGACCCACCCCATGGTGAGGCCGAAGGTGGCCAGGCTAAAGAAGGTGCCGTAGTATTTGACCTACCCCATGGTGAGGCCGAAGGTGGCCAGGCTAAAGAAGGTGCCGTAGTATTTGAGGAACTCCCTGGACCAGGCAATCTGCATGGCCATCTGTCTCTCCCGCATCTGGTTCTGCATCAGGATTTGTCTCTCCATCTGAGGCAGTACAGGAAAGAAATTAGTCAGAGCTCAGAGAACACACCTCAGAGGGCAATACTTGTTTAAATTATGTTATTATCACGTTTTATGACCTTGTAGAACAGGGGGCAGCAGAAAGACAAAATACAACCAATACATATAGACCAGGTCTGCAGCTAATGCACATCTTCAAGACAGCTATGAGAGGAAGTACCTCAAATTGTTATATCAAGAAAGGACAGGGTGAACTAATGAAAGCAAGGAGAGGAAAACCTGTGTGGCTGTACTGGTGTGACAATATCCAGAGGGCATCAGCACTTCTTGACAATGGATGTAAGTAAAGAGGGATGGAGAGGGGGAGACTGAGGAAAGAATTGGAGCCAGTGGCCAACACACCTCGACACACCTCGAACTGTGAGCCATTTGCCACGGCTTTTGTAGGAATCATCATCATTATCATGACAATATAATTTAAGGCCACTAAGTGCATCAGTGATTCAGGATATGACAAAGCCTTGCCGACCTTCAAGATGGATGAGAAGATTCAGATTAAGCCTTCGGTCACCTGGGTGATTATTCCAACAAACTCAACACATTCTGTAAATAGAACTGACATATTTATGTTACGTTCTTCGAGAACTGACAGACTCCCAGCGAGTCCTAAGAAACACGCAGATGACTGACCAGAGTCTTGTGTCTCGGGCCAACTTAACCCCTAGTTCTTATTAAAAAGCGAATCCTATTGGTGGTTCAAGTTGGCTTTTGTCTTTATGATTTCCGGTTTTCTACAGCTGCCATTATCCCCTGGAGAAGAATGGAGTTTTGTATGAGAAGTCTTTATTCCCTAAAAGCCACATGTAAAAGGATGAAAGTTGCTTTCTGGGATATGCAGATAGATGGTGTGACACAGGAGGCACACGGGACATTAACAGTGTGTCATGACATGATAACTGTCACGTTTTAGTCATTTGTGGCAATACATTTAATATTGGACTATCAAGTGGGCATATTAAACAGATGACGGTCTGAATATTTACATTTCAAAATGATAGACACCGTTGATAAAAATAATAAAAACAGCCTCTATAAAATGACAAATAAGGAAATAATAGAATAATAATAATAATAATTTCTTACAAAAATAGAAAATCAGAAACACATTTTGTTTTCTTTTTTACAATACATTTTAAACATAATATGTTATCACCATTATAATTATTGTTACACAGTAGTTGCCATACTCATACATACATAATTATTGTTGTTTTTTTGTGTCTGTTTTAACATGAATGTTTTGACTAGTAATAACTACGAAGGAGTAGGTGTTGTTGGAACTTGAGCGATCTGTTCAACCACTCTGAAATCCCAAAACCTCTAAACCAGCAACAGTACAGATTAGAACACAGGGCAAAGCAGAGTAGCAGCGAGGCCTCTGCAAATTAACATAAAATGGAAATTAGTGTAAACCCTAAAATGTACATACAGCCGTGGACAAAGGTTTTGAGAATTACACAAATATAAATGTGTTAAAAGTCTGTTGCCTCAGTATTTATGATGGCAATTTGCATATACTCCAGAATGTCAGATGAAATGCAAATAAATCCCTCTTTGCCATGAAGAAAAGGCACTTAATCCCCCCCCAAAAAATGTCCACTGCATTTCAGCCCTGCCAAAAAAGGACCATCTGTCCTACGATCATGTCAGTGATCCTGTCGTTACCACAAATGAGAGTGTTGACGAGGACAAGGCTGGAGATCACTATGATCATGCTGATTAAGTTAGAATAACAGACGCTTTAAAAGGAGGGTGGGGCTTAAAATCATTGTTCTTTCTCTGTTAACCATGGTTGTCAGCATGGAAACGCTTGCAGTCATCATTGTTTTGCACAAAAAGGGCTTCACAGCAAGGAGATTGCTGCTAGTAAGACTGCACATAAACCTACCATTTATCGGATCATCAAGAACTTCAAGGAGAGAGGTTCAATCATTGTGTAGAAGGCTTCAGTGTGCCCAAGAAAGTCCAGCAAGCACCAGGACCGTCTCCTACAGTTGATTCAGCTGCAGATCGGGCACCACCAGTGTAGAACTTACTCAGGAATGGCATTAGGCAGGTGTGAATGCATCTGCACGTACAGTGAGGCGAAGACTTTTGGAGGATGGCCTGGTGTCAAGAAGGGAAGCAAAGAAGCCACTTATCTCCAGGAAAAACATATTCTGCAAAAGGTACAGGGATTGGACGACTGAGGGCTGGGGTAAAGTCATTTTCTCTGATGAATCACCTTTCCAATTGTTTGGGGCATCCGGAAAAACTCATCCCGAGACCGTTCATGTGTGCGGTTGCTTCTCAGCCAACTCACAATTGTGCCTGAGAACACAGTCATGAAATGAAATTTTACCAAAACATCCTCAGAGAGCAACTTCTCCCAACCATCTAACAGTTTGGTGACGAACAACACCTTTTCCAGCATGATGGAGCTCCTTGCCATAGGGCAAAAGTGATAACTAAGCGGCTCGGGCAACAAAACATTAAACAACCAATGGTCCATGGCCAGAAAATCCCCCAGACCTTAATCCCATTGAGAACTTGTGGCCAATCCTCAAGAGGCGGGTGGACAAACAAAACCCAACTACCATCCGATTCTGACAAACTCCAAGCATTGATTACGCAAGAATGGGCTGCCATAAGTTAGGATGTGGCCCATTAGTTAATTGACAGCATGCCCGGAAAAATTGTAGAGGGCTTGAAGAAGAAGGGTCAACACTGCAAATACTGACACTTTGCATGTACTTAATGTAATTGTCATTAGCCTTTAACACTTGTAATTATACTTCAGTATATAATAGTAATATCTGACAAAAATCTGACAAAAATAATATTAAAAAATATATATATCTGACAAATGCTTTTTACTGTGTGCCCAAGTCCCCATTTACATTTTCACTGGTCCATCAATCAGTTTCCATTTACTTGTTGTCTCAATCATACTCACTTAAGACATTTGCAGTACCATTCCCCCACCCTATACCCCCCTTGGACTAGCTAATACTATCCCCTCACCCTATATCGCCTTGGATTAGCTAATACTATCCCCACGACCCTATAACCATAGACTAGCTAATACTATCCCCTCACCCTAAACCCCCCTGGAATAGCTAATACTATCCCCCCCCCTATACCCCCCGGGACTAGCTAATGCTAGTCCTCCACCCTATACCCACCTGGATTAGCTAATGCTATCCCCTTACCCTGTACTCCCCTGGACTATCTAATCCTACCCCCCCCCCCGTCTGTAGTAATGAGGGCCAGGTGGGACATTTTCCCAGGACACTAGAGTTACACCACTACTCTAACTATAAGTGCCCTGAGATCTCAAGGCACCACAGAGACTAAGGACATTCCGCGTAATGGTCCATCCAAAGGACACTGTCCTGGGACATTTGAAATCTAGATGGCATTAGAACAATGACTGGAAGTTGACTCACCAAACTACCTTCAACTTCCTTCATAGTGGGCACATGGAAACAAACATGTGATCCCCTAGTTCATCTGACTATGGGGAAGTATAGAAAGGCCATCGCTGTTAAATGATCATGAGAACGGTGAGGAATCAGCCCAGAACTACACGGGAGGATCTTGTCAATGATCTAAAGGCAACGGAGACCATAGTCACCAAGAAAACAATTGGTAACACAGTACGCTGTGAAGGACTGAAATCCTGCAGCGCCCGCAAGGTCCCCCTGCTCAAGAAAGCGCACATACTGTTCTGCTAAGGGGACAGGACAACTTCACCGCATTAAAGGGGCGATGGATGGGGCCATGTACTGTCAAATTCCTTTGTTATTCTGTCTCTCACTGTTCAATAGACCTACCACTAAAATAATCACTGATCATTTCTTTGTCAGTGGGCAAATGTACAAAATATGCAGGGGATGAAATACTTTTTCCTCCACTGTATCTAAGGGGCCCGAGCAAATCTAGGCTTCAAGTCAATGTGGGGCCCACCCATGGTCATCAGGTCTGTATAAATGGCAATAAATAAAACTAGGGCTAAAGCTACATTTGTGCAAACAACACATTGTATCCAGTACTGCTCCTGTGGTGATCAGAGCAGTGAGGGGTGGACAGAAAATGATTGGCTGGTTTTATGACTCACTAGATACTCAATTGACCTTAGAGTCACGTAAGCTGCTGTGTCCAAACTTTAAACCAATAAAAACCTTTTATTTCCAATCAACAACTGTGGTGCATCGATGGGAGGTTAAGGAGGAAGTGCCAAGCTGGTTATTTGATAGACCAATTAGCTTTTCTTGGGGTACTACAACATATTTGGTATGAAAACATATTGCAGGTAGCCATTTCGTGACGCATTAACGTTAACTTGAGAAAATTATCGGGGAACCGAGCAAATAAGGAGTCTATTGTTCTGGTGGGGCAATGGGTGGGTATTATTCACATCTCCAAGGGAGGAGATTGTGAAAGCTATTGTGAAAGCTTTTGTGTTCTGTTTTCTAGCTGATTGCGAAGGACCATTTACTCCCTGTGCTGTTAACCCAGAGGCTTGATATTCCTTATTAGTGGCATGAACAGAGCATAGAACTGACATGAGGAAAAAATCTGTACAAAAGTTAAAAAATTGCCAATTAAAATAAAATAAAATGTATCAGAAATAAAGTGCAGGTGTTGTTTTTGTGGTAAATGACTATTGTAGCTGGAAGCTAATTATTTTGGGAATATCTACATAGGCTTACAAAGAACCCTTGTCAGCAACCATCAGTCCTGTGTTCCAATGGCACATTGTGTTTGCTAACCCAAGTCCATCATTTTAAAATGTGAATTGATCATTAGAAAACCCTTTTGCAATTGTGTTTGCACAGCTGACAACTATTGTGCAGATTTTAGAAGCAATAAAACTGACCTTATGGAGCATCTGCAATTGTGGGTTGGATTACAGGCACAAAATGCCCAGAAACAAATAAATTTATTCTAAAAACGTATTTTGGTTGAGAAATTAAGCGTGACAAATTGCTCCATGTGAGATATTACCTAGAAACTTCACAGCTTCATTAAATAGTAAACGCAAAACACTAGTCTCAATGTCAACAGTGAAGAGGCAACTTCGGGATGCTAGCCTACCAGGCAGAGAAGCAAAGTAAAAGCCATATGTCAGACTGGCCAAAGAAAAGAAAAAACACAGACACTGGACAGAAGATTGGAACCAATTGGCACCAACAACAGGATAATTACCCAAAGCACAGCTCCAAACTATGCAAGAACTATGTAGTAAAAGGATTCAGTGTATAATAGAGTTGCCAGCACAGTCACCGAATCTCAACCCTATAGAGCGGTCGTGGGAGCAGCTTGACAGTATGGTATGTAAGAACAGCCCATCAAGACAAACCAACTGGCAGGAGGTGCTTCAGGAAGCATGGGGCGAAATCTCTTCAGATTAATTACACAAATTAAAAATAAGTCCTGCAAGGCTACAAATGTTGCAAATGGAGGATTCTTTCATGAAAGCGAATTTTAAAGAACACATCTACAAAAAACATCTATATTTCTAACCTTTTTTAAGGTTTCCTATTCAAACTAACATGTTGCCATTTGGCAGGTAGAATCTTGGGCTGGATGCCTGCCTGTACTGCTTTTTCTCTGATGACCATCAGGCAGGTGGAGACAACTTATGTAGCCATGGAAATGTGCCAGAGACACAGTACACAGTATACCCATCAGACATTGATTTCAGCCACCAACATCAACCATTGAACAGAACATGTAGTACAAAGGAAGTGGATTTTCTTTCCGGAAAAACAGCACAGATGCATGCATGGGAAGATGTGTAGTTAGGAAAGATGAAAGTGTTTTTTAAACCTTAGACATCTGTCTGAGGGTCAGATCATTTCATTAGGTCCATGTAAGGTAGTACACCTACCAAATTCTTTAGCTACCTCTATAGAGCTGAGAATATATATATATATATATATATATATATATATCTGTGTACAATACTTTGACAACATTGCTTTATTTGAGAATGGCACTTTGTCAACTCAAGACTGAAAGGAAACGAGAGCTGCATGATCAAAGAGAGCCGCATTAGAGTTGTCAATCAAGCCCACTCAGATTAAGCCCAAATCATGGCCCGGTCTGACCCAAACCCGCTCAGATT